>LPNX010089043.1:3851-89167 GCA_001517045.1 Pseudotsuga menziesii | reverse complement strand
CTCAAATACATAATAGAAACATCCCGGAATAAACATCGGGTTACAATACATAAGATACATAGAAGAATACATTCCGAAGTTACATATACATCAACAAAAATGAATTGGACACCTACATCAGTAAAAAGGTTCCAATCCTAGAGGGAGATGAGACTAAAACCTTACACAAGAAGAACTTGGTCAAGGCCTTATACAACATGTGTATTCCCTAAAGACACCTAAAGAAATGTTTGATTCCTTGACCAAGCTATTTTGAAGAGAAGAATAGAAATCAGAACAAGTATAGGAACTCCGTGATCCTTGAAGAAATTGACTTGGATCAGTATTTTAGTAAGAAAGGTCTAGGAGCCAAAGGGAGATTAGGCCAAGGCTAGAGCCAAGAGAATCATTGCATAATATATTAAATATCATCTCATCCCTCATGTGTCATCCTTGAAGACAGCAAAAGGAAGTGTTCGATGCTATGACGAAGCAATCGAAGAAGAATAAGATATGGTTATAACCACCTTGAATGGCCTCCTAGGATCATTGGATTTATTCACTTGAGGAATGTGTGCCAGGAGGAAGTGACTACCTTCAACATACTCTGCGAAGAGTGCACACAAGAAGATGCTCGACTCATAATAAGAGAAGAGAAAATGGGAGCAACTAAAGATCAAGCTCTCACAATCCAAAGAAGATCCCTCAAGCAATGAGGAATAAGAAGGACTCAACTCTTGGAGAACCTCTTATCCATATTAGCATTTGGATAAGAAATGATGTAATTATGAATAAAGAAGATGATGAAGTTTAAGGCTCAAGAAGGAGTCTACCCATGAAACGAATAAAGATAAGTAGTCAATTGTAATTTCATGATATTATTTGGTTATGCATTTGTTTATATTCAGTTGATGTGTTATGCATGTTTGCATTAATGATAGTATACTACTGATATGAATGTGATGGGTAAGTAGACCATGGTGCTATACAACTCTCCATTGCTACTTATCTAGAATGAAACCTCTTTGTTGACATATTATATTAGTTCACAATCTCAATGATGTCATGGTAGAGATGGAAGGCATCTAGAAATTTTCCGTGAGATATGGATGAATGTTGTATTGGCTAAACTAGTTGCATGATGCTATCTTTATGCATAGAATTTTCCATTATGAATATTTCTTATGAAATGTTTCTAACCATACAACTAATGCATTTGACTTGTAGGAAATATCGCGTACAATCTCCTACAAGAAAAGAAGGATGAGACTTGTTCCAAAGAACAAGTGATGACAGTTCAAGAAATAATCCAAAATGAAGAATAGTATGACGAGACTTCAAGAGGCCTCAAACACAGTGCAGTTATGTGACACTCTTGAGTGACATCGTTGATGCAGAGCCTTCCATCTATGAAGAAGTATCCAAGAATAAAGGGAAGGAGAGTACCAGTTCAAGAAGAATGATGTCTAAGATGTGGTATCGAGACCTGAAGAGAAGTCTATGGGATACAAGGCAAGATTCGTAGCATGAGGCTTCTCACAGAAAGAAGGCATAGACTACGAAGAGACATTTACAGCCACCGGAAGTTAAGACACATGATAGGCAGAATCATGTGTGCAAATTAAAGAAGGCCTTGTACGAGCTCAGAAGGAACTCATGGGATAACACATACAAGAAGAGCTTTAAGATCACCTATAGTGATGAAGATCTTAACCTTTGCTACAAGGTTGAAGATGAAAGCATATAGAGGATGACAAGCTCATAAATGAATACATAGAATATTAGTAGCAAAGGAAGCTACTTGTCACTCCAGTAAAGAATATTTCAATGCATAGATTACGAAAGACAGAGGGAGTATGATGCTCCGCTTCAGAGGGAGTGACTGCAGAAGATCCTGAAGTTCGACATGATACAACAGGATGGAAATATTACTACTGGCTCTAGTATTTACTAAAAGTAAAGTGGATTCCAACCTTTACTTCAAGTTTAAAGGTGGAAGACCAGTGATGCTCCTGTTATATGTCGATGACTTGTTCCTGACAGAAAAGAGGAACTCATTAAAGTTGCAAGAATGAGACTTGTTGCCGAGTTCAATATGAAGGACTTGGATATGATGCACTACTTTCTAGGCATGGAGGTGTGGCAAAATGTGGATGGAATCTCCCTACGACAAGGAAAGTATGCAGTAGAGATCTTGAAGAGGTTCAAGATGATGGACTGCAAGGCCATGACCACACCTATGGCATGAAACCTGAAGCTATTAAGTGTTGCTTCATTAGAGTCGAATAATGCCGTGATGTATTGTCGGATGATTTGTTCCTTGATGTACCTGACGAATACGAGACCATATATTTGCTTTGTTGTGAACACATTGAGACATGTTCACCTAATGGTTGCAAAGCATGCAGTGAGGTACCTAAAGGGTACAGTTGAGTATGGGCTCAAGTATGATATGAATCAGAAGATTAACCTGGAGGGTTATGTATATTCGTATTGGGCATGTAGTGCCATTGATAGGAATATCACTTCGAGGTGCTATTTCAGTATGAGATCAGGTGTGATCTCTTGTTTTAGCAGGAAGGAGTCATGCATGGCGCTGAGTACATCCAAGGAAAAATATGTTGCCACTTGCTCGGCTATTTGGGAGGTAGTATGTTTCTTTCAAAAACTACTATTTGATTTGATTTATCTAACTTGCATTTTTGTATGATGCAGAGAGGAGTAGTGAAGCTCCAGTATGTGATCCATATCTAGATCTCTCGAAAGAGGGAGTTCTAGCATAGACGGTGAGACAGGTTGTCTGAGCATAAAATCCTGGAGAAGCTTGTAGGTTGCTCAGATGTAAACAGACCTGTAGGTTGTCCTCAGATATAATCGATACTGGAAAATCTCTTAGGTTATCCTTGGACTTAATCATCCCTAATCGGATTCTATACTAGAAATGGCCAAAGTGAAGTTTGAGTACTTCAGGGAGAAGCTTGGTGTTCTCCAGATCAAGGTTCCTTCAAAGGGGAAGTGATGATTTCGTGTGTCTTTTTGACATGGTGGTAGGAGGGGCCTCCCATGGTCAGATGTAAGTGTTGTGCCTTTCTAACATGTTGGTAGGCGAGGCCTCCCATGGTCATATGTAAGTGCTATGCCTTTCTGACATCGTGGTAGGCAGGGCCTCCCATGGTCAGATGTAAGTGTTGTTCCCTTATGACATGGTGGTAGGATTGGTTCCTCCCATGGTCAGATGTAAGTGTTGTGTCATTTTGACATGGTGGTAGGTGGGGCCTCCCATGGTTAGATATAAGTGTAGTGGCCTACACCTAGTATGAAAAAGGACTAGCTGTGTAGAGACCCACATCTAGTATGAAAAAGGACTGGCTCTGTGGAATTACATCCATCATGAAAAAGGGTTGGCTCTGTAATGGCCTACATCCAATATGAAAAAAGGACTGGCTCTGTAGAGACCCACATCCAGTATGAAAAAGGACTGGCTCTGTGGAAGCACATCCAGTATGAAAAAGGGTTGGCTTTGTAGTGGCCTACATCCAGTATGAAAAAGGACTAGCTCTGTAGAGACCCACATCAAGTATGAAAAAGGACTGCCTCTATGGACATACATCCAGCATGAAAAAGGGTTGGCTCTGTAGTGCCCTACATCCAGTATGAAAAGGACTAGCTCTATAGAGACCCACATCTAGTATAAAAAAGGATTGGCTTTGTGGAAGTACATCCAACATGAAAAATGGTTGGCTCTGTAGTGTCCTACATCTAGTATGAAAAAGGACTAGCTCTATAGAGACCCACATCCAATATGAAAAAGGACTGGCTCTGTAGAGGCCTACATCCAGTATGAAAAAGGACTAGCTCTATAGAGACCCACATCCAATATGAAAAAGGACTGGCTCTGTAGAGGCCTACATCCAGTATGAAAAAGGATTGGCTCTGTAGAGGAAGACCTACATTGAGGTTATGCCTACAACCAACATGAAAAATGGTTGGCTCTGTAGAACTTCCTATGACGAGAAGAATGAAGAGATAGCAACATTTGATCGAGATAGCGAAAGAAATGATGATGGTGATGATCCAGTGATGATCCAACTTTGATGATGATCTAGTGATGATCCATCTTTGATGATGATCCATTGATGATCCATCTTTGATGATGATCCAATGATGATCCAGTGATGATACATCTTTGATGATGATCCAGAGAAGAAGACTTATGCTGATAAATTGTGTCAAGAGAATACCTTCCTAGTTAAGAGGGAGTGTTGATGCATTTGTAACTTTGGAATGTATTCACTTGTATATATTGTATTTCATTGCTCCCAAATGCTCCTATTGGTAGAATCAATTGTATTTCCTTGTACCCCGATGTTCCTGTCAGGAGAATTACTAAAAGTCATGAGGAAGTCCCCTTCATTGTAAGTCGGGTCATTGGTACCCTAGTTGTGGTTACTCGAGCCTACATAACTGAGATAGAAATAATCGATCCTACATAACTGAGTCAAATATTAAGTGAATGAAAGAATATAAATAGAGAGTGAGCCTCTCTATTTGAGACATACACTCACTCAACTGGGGCACATGAGTGAGAGAGGAAGTACTCACACAAGTGAGAGAGAGAACAGCTTTTGGAGATCATCTTTTCTATCTTTGGGTTTTATTGTTGCCATTGGTGCTCATTCTATCTCTGAGGAAGTTGCGGGGTTTTTCCTTTATGGTTTCCCTTAGGATAAATCTTTGTGTCTATTGTCTTTTGTGATTGACTACTGTACATGTTATTCTCTCGGATAAGATCCTAAGATCATGTTGTTTAAATGATAAAAATATAACGCCCTGGAATCAAGAACAAAAAATTTTAATGACTAATTTTCTAGATAGATATTTGAACCTGCACAAGGCCTAAACTTGGAAATCTGGCAACGTGCATGTATATGGAAATAATAAAATGCGTTTCCTGATTGCATTAGATCATACAAAACATCCAATCAATCGTTTCAAAACTGAATTAACCACTCTCTTCTTTGATTATAAACACAATCACTCATTTATCAAACTGGGAGCTAAATCTAAAACTACTTGATTTCAAAATACAAAGAAATAAATCAAAAATGAAATTTACAATAATGGAAAACATAAAAAATAAAAGGAATGGAAATTATTCAAAGTGAATGATGGGTAAATAGAATAGCTGACAAATCTAGGACTAACATGTCAAGTGATGATTCCTGAGATGATTGAGGATCATATCCATCCATTATGAATCATTCCTCAGCAAGAACCACTTCACTTGTAGAGAAAACAGTGTGAAATTGTGATCTAGTCTTTCTAGGATCTAGTGGATTTCCAGCCAAATTCCTAGTTGCTTCAATGGTTTTCTCAACCCATTTCAGTAGAATGGGTGAGCCATGATCATAATCATCATCTTCACACATATTAGAATCATAAATATCATAAATAAATTCATTACTTACATCATCTTGTAGTGGAGTTGAGCATTCCCCCAGTGCTAGTTCGAGCTCAGGCATGAGTTCTTCTTTGAATTGCTCACTCCTTTCAAGGAAGGTATTTTGAGATGAGGGATCAAATAGCTTGTATCCCTTTTCATATTCAGCATATCCAACCATGATACACCCCTTTATTTTTTTCTACAAGGCCTTTCTCTTCTCTGAAGGAATCCCAGCCCAAGCCCTTGAGCCAAAAATCATGAAATGAGAAATATTTGGCTTGTGACCAAACCATGCCTCATATGGTGTTTTGTCATCCACTGATTTGTGAGGAGCTATGTTTTGGATGTATGCATTATAATTTATGGATTTATCCCATATATTAGGATTCAAATCCTTGGCTTCAATCATAAATGTTTCCATCTCCTTGAGTGCCCTATTCTTGCGCTCTGCCACACCATTTTGATGTGGTGTGTAGGGGACCGAATGCTGCATTTGGATGCCACATTCTTGAGAGATATGTTGCAAACTCTTTTTCACATACTCGTTTATATTATCATTCCTAAGTACTTTGATCATGTTCCCACATTGATTCTCAACCATGGATTTCCAAACCTTGAGATCCTCAAAGACTTCATATTTGAGTTTGAGAAATTAAACTCAGCAAAACCTTGAGAAATAATATATGAAGGTCATAACATACCTTGATCCTCCATAATAGGGTGTGGGAAAAGTCCCAATAAGATATGAATGCACCAAACCAAGCACTTGAGTAGCTCTCCTTGATTTCCCTTTCTCATAGTTTCGCTCTAGATGCTTTCTCGCCACACATCCAATGCATGGGCCATTGGAGAGCTTGATAGAAGGAAGGCCTTCCACCATGCCTTATTTGTTCAATGCCTAGAGGTATCTGTATTTTAGATGGTTGAACCTCTCATGCCACAACTTCCTTGTCTCATTGGCATGATTTAGGAGCACATTCCTTCTGGATTAGGGAAGGAAATGAGAGAATTTGTACATCCTTGTTTGATGGTCAGCAAACCCCAATGTAACCACCTTGTTGCTAGATATTTCAGCTATCTCCACTGTGTCTGGAGTGAATGTTACTCTCTTGGATTCACCAATGTCAATCATTTGTTAAACTGAGAGTAAGTTTGCTTCCAAGTCTGGTACAGACAAAACATTGTTAAAATACCCATCTTCAAGATCGATCCTACCAATACCTTTTGCTTGGATCTCTGAATCATCACCCATCCGAATAGTTGGACCATTGTTAGAATACATGGATGAGAATAAATATTTCACAGGCGCCATGTTCCTTGAAGATCCTGAATCAATGATGAAGGATGAAGAGTCTGAATAATCAAAAACCAATGCATGGCACCTCTCTTTGTTCTTTGATCCTAAACCTCCATCCTTATTCCTTGTGCCCTCAGGCAATGGAATGTTGTTCTTCTCCAACAATTGCGCCATCATGTCTATGGTATTCTTCATACATGCACTCTCTGGATGCCACCATTTGTGACATTAGGTTCATTTGGTCTTCTCCTTTTTCTTCTTTTCCTTGTCCTTGCAAGGATTCAAACCTCCATCTGAATATTTGGGTCTTTCTTGCATCTTCTTGTCTTGTTTCCTCGAATACTTGGATTTCTTGTTTCCCTTGGATGGATTCAAAACTCCTACAACAAGAGCTTGGTATTTATTGGATTTGATGGTGCCCATATGCACTAGATTTTCTTGCTCTTGAGTGAGTGACTCCATGAAGTCATCTAGTGATGGCATGCACCAGTTTCGAGTTGTGATCTTGCTAGAGTGAAATGTGCTTACAAACACTGAGTAATATGGCCCTATATTCAAAAGTATGGACAATATGATTTGATCATCCTTCTTTTCGATGCCACATTGCTTGATATAAAGTACCAACAACTTGAACTTGGTGAAGAAATCTTGTATTGTCTCAAAATGAGTTGGACTTAAGAATATGAGCTCATTTTCAAGTTGGTGACCTCTCATTTCATCACCCTTCCTGAACAATGTCTCAATTTTGAGTCATACTTCGTTGGTGTTCATATATTGTCTACATGAAATATTAAGTCTCTCGAAATGCTGAGACAAAGCATTCCAAATGCTTCATCAATCATGTTGAAGAACTTCGATTTCTCAATAGCAAAGTTTGGTTCGACCTTTGTCCCCATGGTCAAATTGTACAGGCCTTTCGACCTTGGCTGGATAACCATTTTGGACTTCCGTTTGAAATAGTTGAATGGAGTCAATAGGACATGGTTTTTCTCCATTTCTGCTTGCGCTCTTGGTGACAAACTGTTGAACTGTACCAACAAACAAACACTCGAATCTATCTGGAAAATATCTCAAACAACAAATCAAACACTATGGAATGGATTTGAAACTCCAAAGAGCTCCGATACCATGTGATAATTTACTCACAGTTGGATCTAAGAGCCTAAAAAACTCTCACAATTCGATATTGTTCACAAAATATGCACAAAATAGTTGAAGGAGTGAAAATTACATACACACATAAGGTCAATAATAGATATTATTATGATTGTCCAACATGTAACTATGTTTGTATCAGGTATATAGTAAAATAGGGAAAAATTGTGAGGCTTTAGAAGACATCTGAATGCATACAATTGTCAACTCAAGATTTGACCCTCAAACCCCCCTAGGTGGACTAATGAGCTTCCTAATCATCCCAAACGGTCACAAATGCTTGTGTGAACATTGGAAAGGCATGCTGGAACATAAATGGAGGTATAACAGGTGTGGGTGATCACATGGGCGAGTGGGAGTGGCTCTAATAGGGAAATAAATTCTCAAGGAAGGCCAAAACCACATAACCCAAGCACTAGCTCCTCAAGTCAAACAAGATCCCTGGAATTGGGGATGGGGAGTGCATGTTTGTTTACTGTCATCAATGTGGGAACCTGGGTTTTCATAATGATCAACCTGGAGTGCCTCAACTATGTTGAATGATCAACCAAGAGTGCCTCAACTATGAGAAAATGACCAATTTCCCTAGTTCTAAACCATGGCATCACTGCATGAATGCAAATGAAATGTCTATAAGGTGTATGACCAAGGTACTAAGGTCGATTATGCTCTAACCATTTTTCCTTGTCCTGGTATTCTCTACTATTGGTAACTATGAAACCTTTTATTTCTACTAAACTTATCCTAGAGGGTATATACTGTTAATATCAGCCTCAATTTATATGGCCCAAACATGGTCGACGAACCGACGCCGCTGGTACAAACCAATGAATTAAATTTTTCCACCACTCAATAAACACCAGTCCTCACTCTTAATAATCAATGAATTAATTTGTCTGTTAACTTCCACTATTGAATAAACACCACTCTACTTACAAATGGTCGCACAACCAAGTTAGCAGTCCTTGTAGACTAGATTTTAAAGATTAATGGTGGCACGAGTTTCAAGATCGAAAAACATGCAGCAACACAGTTTAATATGGGAATAGTTGTGTTAAAACAATCATAATGCAGTGTGGGAACAATGCATTAAAAAAATGTTGTGATTCATGTGAATGTGAAAGGAATGACGTACCTTCTTTTTTCATTTATTGTAGCCATTATCATTATGGGAGCACAAAGGAGAGGTCATCAAAGAGATAAAAATCGAGACAAGTTGGAGAAAGGGTCATTGGTGCAGAAGTGAGGGGAAACTGAGGTTCAACCCTTTGACATCCAAGAGGCGTGTACAGAAGATAGGTTGACCTTTTATGCAGGTCATGGTTGTCAAATCTCAAGGTCCCAAGGCTGAATTGCGTTGTTGTCGAGTATAGCATGCTCCATATATGGCGACATCTCCCAAACAGGGATAGTAAAAAAAGATTGGCATGAGCTTGATGGAGAAAAAAGAGTATTATGTATATTTTGAAGGACTATGTTCGGTGGATTTATGTAAGTGGTCATCGATTTCACTGTTTTACTATGCTTTGAGTGTTAGGACTTATAGATGGTGGGGTTTCCCTAGTTTCATTGTTTTATTGTGCTCTGAGTTTTGATATTTATAAGTTGTGGGGTTTTGTTGCCTTGTTGTTTTATCATGTGCTCTAAGTTATGAGACTCCTAGGTGATGAGTTTTTTCCATCACCTGGTTGTTCTGAGTATGTTGAAGAAACAGTTGGCTCTTCTTGTCAAAAAATATTCCACCACAACTGAAGATGAGGAGGAAAAAATGGAATGGGAAGAAGCATTTGTGAAGATCATACCACCCACACGAGATGAACTAGCCATAACATCCTTTGCTTTTTATTGCAGTCTAAGCTTAGATGCAATCACAGGTACTTCACAAGCATCATTTTTCCAAGTTGAGAGGTGGCTAGAACATAGCATAAGCATCTAGTGTAGACTCTTAGGCACATGGGTCTAGATGTCCAAAAAAAGTCGAAGAATCATGACTAGGTGTTGTTTTTATGCCTATCAATATCGACCTAGTTATGTAATTGTAAGAGATGTTGGTCAATAAAATGGTGGTTAAAGGACTGGATCAAGGTAAAAACGTGAAGGATCTGGATTTTATGTCAGTCATGGTGCTCTTGTATTAGAGTAATTGGCCTCAGAGAATGTATGTTTCATCAATTTGGCGTAGTTCCCCCCAAATCAATTTCATGGCATGAAACCTATGAATGATAATGTTTTCAGAATCTAATGTTCCCTACCCATTTGGACCCTTCCACTAGTAATTTTTTCCGTTGCTACTGCTAAGGTTCACAGCCGTTGGGGTTCTCTATTGTTGTGATCGTGCTGCTTGCACCCATCTACCATGGAACCACCAGATCCAACGTCAAACGATCGAGGAGCTGGCCTCATGGATGGATTTCGAAGAATCGTAGCCTCCCAACCTCCTGTCAAACTCCCTCTAGGAGATTCTTGCTTCATCAAAAGTGTTGAAGTGTCGGGCGTGAATTTATCCTCCCTAGCATCCAAGTACAAAGTGGTTGTGCTCCATGAAAGAGGCTTGGTAGGTCATTTTATCAAGCTCTGGCCTTCCCCCCACTTTATTGAAATTTGGTTGAAGAAAAACTAGCAACCTCTGATACAAGGAGAAGTACAGCAAAATTTTTGTGGGAGAGGATTCTTCGTCTTTCTCTTTGAAAAAAAAGAAGATAGATATTTAATCTTTAGAAATGGCCTGTATTTAATGGGATCGAGAGGTATGTATCTCAACAAATGGAATTTATCCTTTGATACAGAAAATGATACCCCCTCCTCAGTCTTGGTCTAGGTAAATTTGTCACACCTCTTGTTTCATTGCTGAAACAACGAAGATCTCAAAGCCATCGGGAACACGCTTGGGAAATACATAGACAAATCTGAGCCAAATCCCCCAATGTTCTCCTGCATAAGAATTTATGTAAAAGTAGATATAGAAAAAGGCCTCCTGGAAGCCATCAACCTAAACATGGAGGATTGGATTCATCTTCAAATTTTTTACTATGAGAAAATCCCCTTCAAGTGCAAGGTCAGTCACGAATACAGTCACTTTGAAAAATCTTGTCAAAAGAAAGTTTAGATAGAAGAAGGAGAGATCCCAAGAGAATAATGGAATAAGGTTATATGGAGAAAAGGGAACAAAGAAAGCACTAGCGAGGTGAACTCTCCAACAAAAAAGAAGAAAGCTATAGAAAACAGATTTCAAGCGTTGGCCACAGAAGTCTCGGAACAAGCTGAAGTAACAATAGTGGAAAAGGAAGACATCCGAAAGGAAAACAAGGAAAATGAACTAGTTATAGAAGAAATAGGGAAAGAATCAAGTTATGAGCATACTCTCCCATCGTAACCCTATGTCGAAGTAAGGCCAAAGTCCTCTCAAAACTCAGGAGGATCAGTGACGAGATATAGAGAAAAGGCACAGATGGAAGATACATCATAAAACAAAGAATAAGAAGCAGAGCCCCTAATCAGAAAAGGATGAAAACCAAACAAAGTTATCAGGGAACAATAAAGAGCAAGAGAAAAGGTAGTAGGGAAGCAATCAAACCTATACCACTTGGTCAAGTCCTACCTTTCAGAAAATAAATCAGGAGATCAGATGAAGGGGAAAAAGGATAGAGTAGTACCAACAATAATCAGGAAATAATGAATCTAGTCTCCTGGAATTACAGAGGCCTAGGAGGAAATCAAAAGGTAGAATCCATTAAAAGATTCAAATTCTCAGAAAAAAAAAATCTCCATCTTCACAATTTGGGAGACAAAAATGCAAGAGGAAGACAATTTGGTCGTCTTTAAGAAGTTTTGGAAGAATAGTGAAAGAAAAGCAGTAAGCACTCAAGGAGCTTCAGGAGGTATTCTAACCTGGTGGGATAAAAACCTATTTAAATTTAAGTTAGCAATAGAGAACCTTCATTGGTTGTTTATGGAGCTTGAATGTCTCGACACTCATGATATATTATGGATTGGAAACATTTATGGACCTACAATTCATGGAGCCAAAGAAGAGTTTTGGACCCGACTGGAACTACAAAGGCATGGCAAGATGCACCTCCCATGCATCATAGCTGGGGACTTTAATGTCACTATTTCCCCTGAAGAAAAAAAAGGAGATTCCAAAGTGAAAGATCCCTTCAGGGAAAGACTAGAAGATATAATGTCGATTTGGAGACTTTCTGATATCAAACCTAAGAGAGGAAAATATAGATGGAGAAATAAGTGCATTGGGCCAGGGTATATCGCTACGAAGTTGGACAGAATTCGAGTAAGCTCTTATTTCTTAGAAAATCCCCTTCTGTCGGTTTCTCAACTCTTAGCATATGTTGTTTCAGATCATAAGCCTTTTTTTCCCCCCTCGAGCCTATGGGAAATTTGGGTCCTCTTCCTTTCAAATTTTCTCCAATTTGGATTTCAGAACCAAGTTTTTTTGGTGTCATCTCCCAAGCTTGGCAGAATTTTTTACCAGGGATCCCCTGGATACATTTGGGAACAAAAGTTAACAAATGTGAAAAGGGAGCTCAAAGCCTGGTTGTCTACCAGGAGCCAGAATCTTGGGCAAGAAAAAACTTCCCTAATCAAAACTCTAGAATAAATTCAGGAGCAAATGGATCAGAATGAAGTAACCAAAGAAGTATTGTTAAAAGAAAAATAAGTTGACAAAAAAATCATTTCCATCCAGCAAAATGAAGAAGCTAAACTTCGACTAAAATCCAAATGTTTATGGCTGAAATTTGGAGATCAGAACTCCAAGTTCTTCCATTATCAATGCAAAGAGCGCAACATGAAAAATACTATAAAGGAGATCTCAAATTAAAATGGCAAAAAATAATCGATCCTTAGCAAATAAAAATAGAGATAAAAGAGCATTTTGAATACTTATACTCCAGTGATGATATTGTCTCCCAAGAGGAATTTATCACTCTCAGCAATGAAATCCCTTTACTGATAAAGGATGATCTTGACTCTCTTACTCATCCTATCTCCTTCGAAGAGGCCCGTAGCGCAATTTGGTCCTTGCATCCAGACAAGGCTCCGGGGATGGATGGTTTCTCCATAAGCTTTTATAGAAGTTTTTGGCACATAATCAAAAAAGATCTAGTAAGAATGATAATCTAGACCCAATCTAAAGATAAGATTGGAGGTGCCACAAACTCCACTTTCCTTTCTCTTATTCCCAAAGAGAAGAATCTGGCCACCATTAAAAGATACAGGCCTATATCCTTGTGCAACTCCTCCTACAAAATCCTTTCCAAAGTTCCAATAGAATAAAGAAGGTTATCCCACTTCTCATTTCATAAAACTAAGGAGCTTTCATAGCTGAAAGGCAGATTTATGACAACATTTTGTTGGTTCAGGAAGCTATTCATTCAATCAAGAGTCACAAAGAAGCAGGTATCGCAATTAAACTAGATATTGCAAATGATTTTGATAGAACAAGACACTCTTATATCTTTCAAGTTATGGAAAACTATGGATTCCCTTCTAACTTTACAAGATGGGTTAAAGCCTATATAAGCAAGCCTTGGATTGCACCCCTTATAATTGGTTGACCTTCCTCTTTCTTCCAAGCTCAAAGAGGAATCCGACACGGATTCCCAATGTCCCCCTTTCTCTACATCCTTGTAGCAAACTCACTCAGCAGAAGACTTAATAGATTGAAGAATGAAGGGAATCTCTTGGGAATCAGCTTTGTCAGAGGCATTCAACCAATAAACCACGCCCAGTTCGTCGATGACACTATCCTTTTGGGTAGCGCCTCGACTCAAATTTCCAAGCGTTTCAAAGTCACTTTGGACCTCTTCTTAGAAGTATCTAGAAGTCAAATCAATGTCAACAAGTCTTGGATGTATGGCTGGAACAACAATCCTAACACTCTCTGAGAAATAGCCAACATCTTGGGAATAAAGGTCAAACTCCATTGGACTTCCTTCATATATATGGGGGCGCCTATAGTCAACAGGAAGTGTACCCCCTCAGTTTGGAGTCCTCTGATTCAGAAACTGAAAAATAAAATTCAGGATTGGAGCAATATTTGGCTTAATTTAGCAGGCAAGGTAGTCCTCATTAAATCCATGCTTACCTCTTATCCCATATTCTCTTGCGTGATCTTTCTGGCGCCTAAATCTATAATTAACATTTTCAGCATAGAGATAAGGATTTTTGTGGCAAGGTGGAAAGTCTCAGTGGAGAAGATTCAATTTGGTAAACTGGGATACAATCATGGAGGACAAACGCAATGGAGGGCTAGGAATCAGGGACCCTAGAAAAATGAACAACACTCTGGGAGCAAAAATGATGTGGAGGATGGTCACTGGAGAAAAGGAATGGTGGAAGGAGGTTATAAGGAAAAAATATATCAAAAATAAAATATCTAAATGTTTAGATGTCCCCTAGATAGGTAAAGGAACCTCCATTTGGAGTCTCTGCAAAAAAATTATGTTGGCCTAATTAAAGACAATATGTATTGGATTCCTAGGAATGGAAACAAAATTGATATTTGGTCAGATCCTATTCTGGGACGGCCTTCCTTAGAGTCTAATGCTAATGTCCTTATTCTTCAAAGGTGGATGCAAGATCAAGGAATCAAAAAACTCAAAGATCTAGCTGTATGGGGTTCAAGAGGTGATTGGAATGGTTGGAAAAATCTGAATCCACCACTTCACCTTCGTAAGGATTACGAATTTTTCGCTTCTCTTCTCCATGGCATCGCCCCTCTTAACTCTGGAGGTAGAGATGTAAGAGGCTAGGGAAAAATAGGGCTATACACAGTTAAAGGAATCAATCCTTGAACTTATCTCCACCAAAGAATCTTGGGGAAGGTCTGGAACTCAGATAGTATCCCCAAGATCAACATTTTCTTTTGGATTTTGGAAAAATGTGAGCTCCTAACCGCAGAAAACTTAATAAAGCATGGGATATATGAACCCTCAAGATGTAATCTTTTTCTTGAATAGGAATATACCTCTCACCATGTTTTTCTAGAGTTCCCCTTTACAGTTCAATTTTGAAAGCTCCTCCTAGGCTCTATAGGTAGGAACTTCTCTCTTCCAAAAACCTCACCAATATGGTCACAAAGTGTAAAAGTTTCTATCCAAGGAGATTTGGGAATAAGAAGACTCTTTACAGAATATGGAATACAACTCATAAAAATGTTTGTTGGAAAAATTTGGCTTGACAGAAATAGACTCCTTTTTTATAACAAAAAAGCAGACCCACAATGAGTTGCCTTCAAATCCATGAACATGATCAGCAAAAAAATGAATTCAAAAGAGGTCTATTTTCCCCTCTCTGAGAATATTAGCCCAAAAGAACATAATTGGTGCCAAGATATTCTATCTCAAAACTCTCTTCAAACCAAATCTCCTTCCGAGCTTCACTCTTGGGAAATCAGGAAAAATCCAGAAGATCTCCTTCTTTGGCGGCTGAGCCAAAACTCCACTACCCTTTTTTTCGATGGCACCTCGAAATGAAAACCTTGGGGACAAAGGTGCGGGTGGGATCATCTTTGATCCCAAGGGGAATATAGCTATGACTTATGCCTGGGGTCTTGGTCGAAAAACCAATAATGAAGCTGAGTGGCTCACGCTTCTCTTTGGTTCGGATCTGGCTAAGCAACACAAGATCACCAAAATAATAGTCATGGGAGACTCCAAGCAAGTTATCCACAAAATTATCTATGGATACAATAAAGGAGCAGTCAAAATTCGAAGAATCTATGAGAAAATTAAGCAAGCCTCTGTAAATGTTCAAACCGCCTTTTATCACATCCTCATAGGTAACAACACCGAAGCAAATAAGTTAGCAAATCAAGGATCCAAGATAAAAATGGGATTATCCAGGGTTAATGGTAATTCAAAAATAACAATTTATGTCCCCTAGGAACACTTGAAAGGAAGGATGGGCTCTAGGGTGGCCCAAGGGTGGCGCTTGACCTGACCCTAATGTTTCATTTTTTTAATTCATTTTTAATGTTTGGGCGAAAGTCCCCACTCCCCGACGATCCAACAACAGGCAAGTTGCATGCCCTTCGGCGTCCAGTTGTCTCCCATGCACTTACACATCCAATTTGATGATATTTAATGCAAATCCAAGCTCTCTTGGGCATATTAGAGTCTCTGCACGAGCCATGGAAGATGCCATCAAGAAGCCTCCTCCAGTTTTGTTAATTGGTCATTCTGCTTGTAATGTAGCGAATGTTTCCCCTGGTGCAGCGACTATTTTTTCCGGTACAGTGAATGTATTTCCTAGTGCAGAGAATGTTTTTCCAGTAGAGCATTCATTTTCCTTTGGCTCCCTTAGCATTGAAGACAAGGATAGGTCTCCCAGTTCCTAGGCGGCACGCTCAGCTCTTGTTGTGCATTTATATTTGTCCCTTTCTCAGGAATTTATTGCAGACATGGATGTTACTCTGAATGATTTTCAGGAATCCTTAAGAGACATCAAGCAGCACATTCAATGGCTCTATGACATCATGAACTGAGGGGTTACATAAGGAATTTCAACCGTTGAAGAGGTCAAATGGATGGCACAAAAAATGGGTAATCACGACGCTCGAATTGAAGACAACCACAGAGATTTGCACGAGCTCATGGGCACAATTGGTTACATCAAGGAGGCTTTGCAAAAGCTGGTAAACATGAATCAAAGTATCCATTTCCAAGACTCACCTGTCCGAGATAAACCAATGGAGGAACACTCAGTAGTTCAATCAGGCAAAGATCCAAAGGGAAAGCAACAGAAGTAGTTCAAATGGTATTTTATTTTTTTCTTCATTTTGGTTTTAGGCATCTATGTCCGTATATACCCTTCAAAGGGTGATAGAAGTCTTTTTTGGTACAACAGTAAGTTTAAGTCTCTAGTCTCTAGCACAAACAATTCAGTCTTTTTGGGTAAAAACAGTATGAATTGCAGGTCTTTGACCTCTTTTTTAGTATGCTTGGTTGTTAGTAGCATTTTTATATAAATACAATATCTTCTTGGTTCCTATTAAAAAAAATAAACTTTTCAGAATCTGTTCCAACCGAACTTGTTTCCTTTTCCGATCCTGTTATGCCATTGATAAATTAACATCTTATGCTAAATTTTGCATTAAAGATGTCTAAAGATGGTGAAAAGTGTTCTCTATGGATCAACTGGGATTTAATTAGGAGGCATCTGGTATATTAAAGTGAATTTGGTAGTCATGAAACCTGCAACATGATAAACATGAAACCACACACAAAGTTACGGGGAACATATACAGATGTAGGGAACACGTAGTTACAGGGAACGGACGCGGACACAGACGTAGACGCAGCAAACAAAACTTCTCCAAAGCACATGGCGCATATTGGTTGGGAAAGCGAAATGGCAAGAGGAAACAAATAATTGGCAGCACATACGACAATTATGTACAGAGTTTTTAAAACGCCCTGCGGCGAAAAAACGCCTATCGACTTAAATATTTTAAAGGGAACCTAAATCATTTTGCATCTCGTTTGTTCATATTCAATAACACATGATTCTACAAATTAATGAAGAGACCAAGAGAAAGGTGACAATATGTAATGATTGTTGATATTCCACTCATAGCCAGTGAATTCCCATCCATGTTAGTGCCCCTACAAACTAAATTGTGTGGTAGCACCCAATGGTGTGCACTTAGGTCAACGTCTAGGTTCATACAATTGAAAGGTGACAATATGTAATGATTGTTGATATTCCACTCATAGCCAGTGAATTCCCATCCATGTTAGTGCCCCTACAAACTAAATTGTGTGGTAGCACCCAATGGTGTGCACTTAGGTCAACGTCTAGGTTCATACAATTGAATACAAGTGCACCCACAATAACATTATCCCTCTAATGTGTATCAAATCACTAAACTTTTGTTGTGCTCCTATGTTGACATCTTCTAAGATGAACTTATCTATAGCATGTTTCTTTCAATGATAGAACGCCCTCCGGAGAAAAATGCCTATCAACGTAAATATAGTAAAGGGAGCCTAAATCATTTTGCATCTCATTTTTTCATATTCAATAACACATGATTGTACAAATTCAAGAATATGAAGAAACCAAGAAAAAAGTGAAAATATGTAATGATTGTTGATATTCCACTCATAACCAGTGAATTCCCATCCACATTAGTGCCTCTACAAACTAAATTGTGTGGTAGCACCCAATGGTGTGCACTTAAGTCAACATCTAGGTTCATGCAATTGAATACAAGCACACCCACAATAACATTATCACTCTAATGTGTACCAAATCACTAAACTTTTGTTGTGCTCCTATTTTGACATCTTCTAAAATGAACTTCTCCATAGCATGTTTCTTTCAATGATATACTTAGTAGATCTTTGACTCTTGCATGGATAAGAGATTAATGGGTTGATGTTAAGGCAAATTCTAGGAGGCTGGTCCAATCTAAAATTTATGTGTACAAAAATCGAGCGGTTTCTCTGGAGATCATTCATTGCCAACTCTTTACACTTCAAAAGGATGAGAAAGTGGAGATCACTAAGCAAAAATTGTATCCTAGTGGCAATTCCATGACCAAATAAGTATTAATCCATCTATTTTATGCACCAGCATAGATCCATCTTAAACATGGTTATGCCAAGCGTCGAGAGGGATCAAATTTCTCAAGGTGCAAACCCTTTCCCCTCTATCGAATCCAATACTTACCCATTTTGTCGTTAAAATTAGGTCTTCAACATAATATGTGTAGTTGAAAGGCAGGTTCCCATGGATTATCATGCTACGAGGTATCCCTGCACATTATTGCACACTGCCATGGATGATAGGCTAAGGGGTAACAACTATGTGAAAAACAAATGGTCGTTGGATTTGTTGAAAAAAAACAACATTTTCTTAAAAAAACATTAAATTTTTCCAAAGCAAAGAAATTTATGCATGAAACATAACTCACTGTTTAAATTCAGTGATAGCATAAATAGAATTAATAATAGATTTAAAAACAAATGTTGTCTTCCTTAAAAACAAATATTATGAAACCATAAGTTTGTTTGCTGTCTAACCATATGAAACGTTCTTAAACCTTATTATTATTATTATGGAACCATATTTGGTAAACTAATAATTTGAAACGATATGAAGAAAATATTAAACTTAAAGAAGAATATTAAATTTAAAAATTGATTTAATATTAATTTTTTAAGCTTAACACTAAGAATTTTATGTCTTAAAATAAAGTTAAAACAAAGATTGTGGTTGATGCAAATTTCTTTTTGTGAAATAATTAATAAGAACATCAATGAATAGATTGTCATTGTAATAATACAATTTAGTTGAGGCTAATATTCCATTTTTAATTTGGTTTAATTGAAATTATCACATTAATCATGAAAAAAAATATAATTGTAATTGTGTTTAATTCTGTGAGATATATTTATCAGAAAGAAAGTTTATAGAATTTTTTTTAAGAAAAAAATTATGTGATTTAGTTAGTTTTAAAATCAAAGGTTACGTGTGTTGAGGAAATGTGAACCTCAACGGGCGTCATATATGAATTTATAATTTCCTTTATTTTAATTATGTTTTGATATTTATTTTATTTTTATCAAGCCGGCCAATTTTTTGCTATATTCAAATTATTTTCTTATATTTTTTATTTTTATTTGAGCCGATTATAAGTCGATTATAAGCACATAATGAGTTACACATCCCCGGTTGTAGAATGTGCCTCTCAACGCAATGAAGTGAATATTAAACTTAATGAAGAATATTAAATATAAAAACTTGATTTAATATTAATATTTTAAACTTAATACTATAAATCTTTTTTGTTTTAAAAGAAAGTTAAAACAAATATTGTGGTTGATGCAATTTGTTTAATACCATGAGATTTCTTTATCGGAAAGAAAATTTATGCAATTTTTTTTTAAATGAAGTTTGTGATTTAGTTAGTTTAAAATGAAAGCTTAAGTGTGTTGAGGAAATGTGAACCTCAAGAGGCTTCATATATGAATTTATAATTGACTCTATTTTTTTATTATGTTTTGATATTTATTTTATTTCTATCAAGCCGACCAATTTTTTGGTATATTCAAATTATTTTTTTTTATTTTATCAGATTATAAGCCAATTATAAGCACAAAAGGAGTTACACATACACATCCCCCCCTACTGGGCTATAGAATGCACCTCTCCACGCAAGGACTATAATATTTTTTATTTTTTAATTATAAGCCGACATGTTATATTTTTTTTTTACTTTTTATTATTATTAATTTTTATTAAGTCTACATGTGCCACGTCAACGTTACAGAAGGGACACATCTCACCCATTTGAGTTGTAGAAAGCGCCTCTCGACGCAATTACATTCCATCCTAAAAACACATGGCACTACTTTTTTGTTTAATCTAATCATGATAATTATCCTAGCAATTAGGTTTTTAGTTTTCTTAAATGAATGAATATATTGCATCCCTACTTGGGTATGAATGTATAATATTTTTACAACGAAACATTTTGGCTTACAAACATAGTGCATCACAAATCAAATTTATTATTTATGAATAAAATATTTTTCTTCTAGCAAAAATTTAAAAATTTATCATTACTATGCCCTTGACTTTCCTCCTCTTCAAATGTTCAACTAAAAAAGTGATTCCAATATATCTGAACCCCAAACCTTTCACTTATGAACTGAAACACCTTACAAATTAAAGTATCTCACAAAGTTGTAAATGCAACTCTCAAAATGCTTATTTCAAGTTGTTCTTTAAAAATCCACACAATTACAAGGTGGAATGGATTATAAGGCCTTTCATCTGGAAATTAATTATTAGGTTTTCTATTGCAATAAACTTTCAACATAATTATATGGCATCCAAGCCAAAAAAAATTCGACACAATTATATGACATCCAAGCCCAAAAAAAAAAAAAGACTTCAAAGGGGTAAAAAAGGTGGACTTTGGTGCTAAAAAAATCACGTTTAAGATATTCAAGCAATTTCACAAGACTTCTAATCAAAATATCTTTTTGAATCTAGAAAACAATTTAAAAGCCTTTCACAAGGAGACCAAAATTATAATGTCCACTAGATGTCCTACCAATCACATTGGTAAACACATCAAAAAGCTTTGGCAACATTTTAAAATTTTGATGAGACTTGAATTCTTTTAATGAAGATATTACAAAATAGCACATGTTTTTGCAACATGATATCGTCTTATAGTGAAAAGAAATAACCTATCGACCCGACCATTTGCACCAATCCAACGCCCAGCAGAGCATCGCAACAGCCTAAATGGAGCCCTAGTCGTCCGATTGGTGCAAATGGTCGGGTCGATAGGTTAGTCCATAGTGAAAATGGTCGAGGCAAATTTATTCAAAAAGAAAGGTTTGACTTATCATTTTGAATATAGTTTAGAAAGTGATTAAATTTATTTTATAATATTTCAACTTTTTTAAGGAAATAAATGAAAATGATGCATCTTTGAAAACAAAGTTACATAAGAGAATGATGTCAATCTTTATTGTTTTTACTTGCTCGTCTTTAAAATGTTCCATTAATAGGTTCATCTTCAAAGTGTTCAATGTTGAATTTTTGTTCAAATATGTTGAGCTTTGATCTTTAATTCTTTAAGTGCATAAATACTAAACACTTGAAACTAATTAATCATCCATGCGCATAAACATTCAACCATAACACAAGATGTACCCTAGGGAAAACCCTTATAACAATGGGATTAAAAACTCTAGCAAATCTTCTCATTATAATAATAATAGATGGGAGAGAATGTCTTTTACAATAGCAAATTGTTTTCGACACCCTAGTTGCAAGATATGATAGAACAAAACACCCTAAGTGTAGATACTGAGCAATAGAAAAGAGAGATCAACTGGACGAACTATGCAATGTGTCCAACACATTAATAGCTAGCAAAAATCAATCTCATGCAAGAAGTAGTGAATCAGTGCACGAGGAATTAGGCTCCCATGCAAACTATGGTGAATGCTCTCCTTGGAGAATTGCTTTGCACCTCGATTTCTTCAAATTTGCATACACAATGTGCCATGCATTTCATCTTTGACATTAAATCATACTTAACTAACTTCAAGATGAACTCACCTTTTAAGTGTCATCATGCAATAGTTGTAACTCAAGTGTCATAACTTAAGTGTCATCTTTTAGTTTAATTAAAGTGTCATTATGCAAAGCATTTAAGATAACTAGTTCATTTTTATTAACACTTTAGTTAACTATACTTAACTAAAATCATGTTGATTGATTTACCAAAGTGGACACTATGAGTTCTCCTTTAATCAACCGAGGCATGCATTGTTACTTTAACTTAAGCTTAACAATTCGAGTTCACTTTAATCAATTGAAGTCTTATCATGACCAATTTCGAATTCTCATTGTTATCAATGCATTTATCTTTTATCTTTTATCTTTTCTGTATGATCAATATGTGCTAACTTTAATTTATCTATCATACTAAGAATATTTGTCAAATGTTGTGATCATGTTATATTACTCCCAGACCAAATGATCATATGCTAAAGTAATTCACTCTAAGGTGGCCAGTCTCTATAGGATACTCAATAGCATCCAGTGACCATAGTTAGTAATACATTAAACAACATTAATGCTTTAGCATGCAAAGAATCGCCTTTACACTGCAGATCCATCTCAACACATGAGGATTTAATTTGACAAAGAAGTCCTTAGCCTTGTCCAACAAGATTGTACAACATCATCACTTTGACATATCAAAGTATTCACCTCAATACATGAGGAATAACCTTTTACACTGAAGGCTTAGTCATTCTTGAGTCCAACCCAAGAATTTACTCCAAGTTCCTGAGTCCAACTCGGGCTCCCTATATCAACACGAAGCCCAATCCGAACACAAGATTTGCTTGGAGAATGACTCGTGATGCTGTAACTTTAAGAGTCAATTAATAGGTTCACCTCAACAATAGAAAGTGGGGAACCCATTGCAATGCCATTGGTTTGTTTAAAAAAATTACTTAAAGTACACAAAAGCAAAAATTGTACATGACTCAAATCATGGAAACATCATACTTCACACTCAGAGCGAGGTTGTTGTGCCACATTTTGGAAGTGTCCATCATAAGTTCAAAATTATGTATTGAGGAAAACCAAAGAAAAAACCTTCAATATATGTAATGATTATAAATTAATTCATTTCTACCCATGTGCCAATGAAAACTTCTAGGTGTTTTAGTGCTTTCAATTTGTATCCAAAGACCTCAAAATATTGATGTCACACAACACTATGTTCTATTCAATGTATTTTAGGGGTAAATGTTTCCAAATGATTGTTTTTGGCCTTTTTTCTAAAAATGCATAAACCAATTCGTCATTTTCACTTTAAAAAATCACCCATTTAACATAAATTGTGCTTATATTGAGTTAATCACCTAAATTTATAAGATTTAATAGTAAATTGTATGTTTTTTTACTGAAAATTCGCCTTCATATCTATATGTATTTATTTTTTTAATTTGAAATAATCACCTTAAATTACTATAATTAGGTATAATATTTGAATCCTTATACCTAATTTCAAAATAGATGGTAAAATTTCAAATTAATTGGAATTTTTAACCAATACTATTTAGAAGCACTCAAACTTTCTTCAAACATGAGCATTTATCCACTTGAAAATTTTGGTATACCATGTAGACAAATTATACAAATAAGAACTATGTTTCCAATATGCTCAAGGGTTTACTCATGTCAATGTCCTACCCAATAGTTAGACTTCATCAAGATTTTCAAGCAATGACATGCTTCAATAAACTTATAGTTAATCCATAAATGCATATCCTTGATTTATCACAACCTCGCATGCTAACTCCAATTGCTCTAATCAAAGATTCATGGCTCACTCTATTCAAAGATTCATGACTCACTATACTTGATTTGCAAGGCAATACATTCACAAGAGCAAACACATTCAAGCTAATTCATTAACACATGCAAGTGAAACTCTAATTGTAATACCAAAAGCTCATTTAAAAAGTCACACATTAACATAACACAAATGAGGTACTTCAATATACGAGAGGTGTACTAATAATACAAGGAATCTCACCTCCCATGCCACACTTTGGCATCTCTAACAATCTCACTAAATATTTCTATATTTGAGCATTGACTATATTCTTTCTAAACATTCTCAACTTTGTGCACAAATACACAATCACCATATTTCAATTCCATTTTTTCATGTACCTTACACTTGATCAATTTTTTATTGAAACTCTAAAATTAGGCTTAGGAATGCATAATATGCCTAGGCTTTATTTCAATTGTACATTGATCTTACAACACTACTTGGCTTCCCCTTCTCATAGTCTAGCTACTACTCTTATGGCATAAATTTTGTAGGCTTACATCCATGGTAGAACTAGTGTACAAATTCTTCATTAATGGACTATTCTCGCAATTTCTTTTGCTTTTGCAAGTATCTCAAATTGGAGAGAAGATCGCCTTATTATTATTCTTCATACATGGGTTAAGGTCCAATCTAGAGAATAAATATATACCCCAAAACATAGTTATCCATTGTTTAGGCTAGATGAAACACTTTTCACAATAGCTTCCTCCACATCAAGGATTATAATTGCTAACATGTTGCAAGTGGTTGAGAATGTCGTAGCACTAATATTCTCATCCACATGCCTTACAAACAATTCCTCCTAATTATAAATATCATATCATGTACAAAAATGTAATCAACAAATTAATGATGAATCAAAATATCATCATCACATACCTAAATGAATGTCATTCTCTCAAGATATTGTTCAATACCTTTGAATCCCCTTGAAGTTATGTGCACATAATCTTAGATTGAGGTAATTAAACACCTTGTCTTTTTATAAAATTCACCTCATGAGATACAAGTGTTGTCAACTTATTAGATAAACAACTTGGCATGTCTTCAAAATCACCTCAAAGATTTCACTTAGTAAGCTTATGACATAGAACATACATTCATTATAAATATTAAATAATACCCTTAATTTCATTAAATATTAAAAAATACTTCCAAAATCATTTTATTAAACCCCATCCCAATACATCTTTCCAATTAAAACATCCATATTTTCACTAGATATCCTATATATCCATTTTTTCCATGACATGTTTTTAACTCCTTTTTTATTTATACCACTAGTACGGTGGCATGAAACAACCCTTATAAGCCTTGGAATATTATTGGATGAAATATGAGGTCTTGGTGAGAATAGATATTTTAAGATATGGAGCAAACCCTTGAAAGTAGTTTGGCTTCCGACATAGTTGTTGTAATAGAATTCACATCACCTTTAACATAGAGCATACATATCCAAACACAACTCTTCACACAAACAAATTCACACCACCTTGACTCATAGATCATACATATACAAACACTAGTTCGACTGGACACATGTTTAGACCCATACCACCTTCACATGCAAACTTACACCCATTCAAACCTCCCAATACCTTATTTTAACTCCTCGATATTTATATGTTTTAATATATTAAAAATACCTTCTATATCCCTATATAATAAGCAATCTATTGCATCTTTTTTTTTAATTTTAAACCTTCCAATATTAACTCACATAGTAAAATATTGTCTAATGAACCCCATTAAAATCACATATACTCCATCTCAATCATAATTGGCATCACCAACCAACATTGGGACTTGCCCCTCATAGTCTACATTTGATAACAAGAATGTTAAATGTTGTTACTAAAGTTGAGTGTGCATATCATAGATAATAGAGAGTAAAATGGAAATAATTATAACACATAAAATGGCATTATGTTATTCAACCCAATAATCTTCAGAAATCATCGCATCAAATAATATGTTATTTTGCGATAAATAGACATCAAAAAATATAAGCCCAATGCAAGATGTTCAGCAGTCTAGTAAGTAACCCCTAAAATAATATCAATAGTGATATATTTTCTCAAGTGAAATTAGTATAACGAGGGTTAGAATCCTTTATAAATAGGTGTTAGGGTCACTTATGATGTGACTATCTCAAGGTATTGTATCCCTAGCAGATGCCTAGTGACAATAACATGATGCGCACTGACCCACTAAGAATGTATAATGCATGCCATTTCGGGGACATTTGAGCCACAAGTCAAGCATAGTGATTATATCTCAAACAATGTGTTTATACAAGTTTTGAGAAATAATATATCAAGTTGGTTAGGATTGGACAAAATTTACTCTAAAAGAAAACAAGGAGAGTTGGAGAATGGTTGATAACTACTTTATCATGGTGGATTCCCTCTATCATTGGATGAGACAATGGCCTTTGGGACAAGATACTGTAGACACCCTCGAGCATTGGATACGACAATGTCTAAGTTGGAGAAAACTAGATGATCATTTTGACAACATTTGTAATGTCCCCGACCCTCCGACCGGCGAAGAGAACGCTACCATACACCAAACATCCAGGTAACTAGCCCCATGAACATGTACATACATATAAAAACCTGAATGCTTGAACATACCACATACTAAAATGCATAATCATTCATATACACAACGGAAGCAAAACATACAATTCAGCATTCAGCATGTCCATCATCATAATTCATTAACAATAAATATGATTGCAAAACAGATTAGTCAATGATACTTATCTTATAAGAACTGTCCCGCAACCAGCTACGTCGCTACAACGTTGCACCCAACCATAGGCCAGCGTGCTCCTTAATCTCTCAGCAACGCTGCCACCCACGAGCCGAGCATGATTCCCCAAGGAATAAGGAACTAGCAGGCTTACACATAGCCAAGGATGACGAAATATTCAAAAGTACACAATTCAGCCAAGCCAACACAGTTGGGTTTATCAAGCAAATAACAGATCAGCCAAGCCAACACTGTTGGGTTTATCAGGCCATCCAGGAGCTGGGAAAGGCTAAATGTTAAGCTGGTGAGCTCATTGAAGAGATAAGGACACCTACACCAGAACTAGCCTGACTTCTAGGACACCCACACACACCCAACACAAGGAAATCAGTCACTTCTCTGCTACACAGTCCCTCAGGCCTTGACCTCCCTTCCGGTGCTATTCAGGGGTTGTGGAGAAGAAAGCCAGCCCTCTAGCTCTGTCTATGTGGTTCCCAAACCCACCAGGTTTGTCAAGCAAATCAGGCCCTCATCACCACCCCAATACAGTTCGAAGACCAACCACTGCATGCATGCAGCCAAACAAGCGATCCACAACTTGGACAGGGGAAATCAACACCTTGATCGTTCTTGGCCCTACCGTGGCCAAACGATTCCACAATAACCTATAGCAGCTCAAACGTGAAAGAGACCATAGCCAACGATCAACGAGGAAAACCAAAACACACGATCAACAATGAAGCCACGGGAAAACTTACACAGACCGCAATGGGGAAGAAAACAGACTCCCAATCTGTACGTGAGGGAAAACACAACCAACACAACGTAGCTACTCACAGCACCCACCGATCAGGGGAAGAACAACAGCTGATCTCACAATGAAAAACCATCGAAACATTTCACACTTCCACAATGGGAAAAGGGACAGACTCTCTGCATGAATGGGAGGGGAAACGTATCCACAGACCAACTATCAGTGAGAGGAAGGAGAACTGAACCCCACACATAGAATCGTGAGTCCCTTTTATCTCCACTCTGCGTGAGGAAAAAAATGAACAGCCAAAACGATTGATAGTTTTTCCCAAACGGTGCGTGAAGGTGAGCAGAACTGGAGAGAGTGGGAGAGTGGAAGCATTCCCTGTAGTTTTTTCTTTCCCCCACGTGAATGGAACGATCCAGTTGGAGGAGGGTGCGTGTGGACAGGCCTGCCACCCACCACTACCCAGCAAATCACTGCCCTCAACTAACAGCAGGGTTCTTTAGATGGGTGGTTGACACATGGCTTTTCCCCATGGGTTCCAGATTTAACAATTCCCCCCCTTATCCTTAGGAAATCATTCCCTTTTCAATATAGTTGCATTGGCATAGCTGGTTGGGGTTCTTTTTAATTAAAATGCATAGTTACATGAGGCCACAACTTAATATGTGTCGTATATCCCGATATACCATCGGTGACAATTCCAATCATCAAAACATAACATATCCAAATCGATGGTGGGGCTTTTTCCTTCAGCTCCACACCATGATTATTTACAATATATATATATATTATATATCATGTATATTTAATGCATCGAGGTCAAAACTGGGGTGTTACATTCTCCTCCCCCTTCAATAGCACTATCCTCAGTCCTTTACAAAATTTGAACAAAATGCCACATTGGTACTGCCTCAGTGTTCTGCAGAATTGAACAAAAATAGATGTGCCAATCGCATGGCATCCTCCAGCTCCCACGTATCCTCTTCAGGTCCGTAGTGCTCCCATTGCACCTTTACCTACCCTATGGCTCAGTTCCGGAGCATTGTGGCCTTCCTGTCGAGGATGCGCATTGGCTCGATTTGGAACTTTCCCTCGAGTTCCACCTGAATCACATCCCAATTTATCACATGGTTAGGATCATGCACATATCTCTTAAGCAAAGAAACATGAAAAACATTATGAGCTCTAGTACTAGCAGGCAATGCAATTCTATATGCCACTGGCCCTATTCTTTCAAGCACTTCAAATGGCCCACAATATCTTGGTGACAGCTTGGCACAACTTCCAAGCTTCAAGAAACTCTTCCTTGCCCTCACTCTTAGGTAGACATGATCCCCAACATTGAACTCTCTATTCACTCTATGGTTATCTGCATAGCTTTTCTGTCTGTCCTATGCTGCTTTCATATTTTGCCTGATCTTTACAACCTCTTGCTCCATTTCCTTAAGCAATTCGGGTCCAAGCACAACCCTGTTCACTGGATTATCCCAAGTCACTGGTGTCCTACACCTTCTTCCATACAAAGCTTCTACGGACTCATCCCCAAGGATGCCTGCTGTCCATTGTTGTAAGCAAACTCTACCAAATGTAAGTAATCTTCCCACTTGGTGGGTTTGTCCATCACATACGTGCGAAGCATATCTTCAAGCACATGATTAACTCTCTATGTTTGTCCATCTGTCTGAGGATGGTATGTAGTGCTAAATTTTAGCTTTGTACCCAAATCTGTAAACAACCCCTTCCAAAAATTGGAAGTGAACTTGACATCTCTATCAGAGACTATTGCCTTCGGCAATCCATGCAATTTGAAAATCTCCTTCATGAAGATCTTTGCAATGTCATCGGTCTTATGCGTAGACATAACCGGTATAAAATGTGTTGTCTTAGTCAACTTGTCTACCACAACCATGATGGAATCATGTTGCCTCCAAGTCATCGACAATCATGTGATAAAATCCATGGAAATAACTTCCCATTTCCAATCTGGAACTGGCAAAGGCTACAACAAGCCTGCTGGATGTTGATGCTCAACCTTTACCTGTTGACATTTCATGCACCTTGAAATGTATTCATCCATGTCATTTTTCATTCCTGGCCAAAAGTACTGCTTTCTGGCCATAGCAATTGTCTCCCGGTATCCTGGGTGACCAGAATACGGAGCTTGATGGATTTCATCCATAACAACTCTCCTCAAATCTGCTACATTCGAAATATAAATTCTACCTTTATAAGTAAGAAACCCATCTTCTTCCAATTTATATCCCTCATACCTATTCTCAAGACTTTGCTGCTGCAATTTGTCTTTTACCAGCTCATACCATTCATCTCCAACAACATGATTAAAAATCTGCTGCCTCAAATCTGATTGGAAAATACTAAGAGATGCCACATGCATTTCCTGCACCTTTCTGCTAAGTGCATCAGCTACCTTGTTCTCTTTCATGTTTATGTGTTTGATTTCAAAATCAAATTCACATAAAAATTCCAGCCATCTCGCTTTCCTAGCATTCAGAGGAGGCTGATCAAATAGATACTTCAGACCACAATGGTCCATTCTGAGCTCAAATCTTCTACCCATCAAGTAATGCCTCCACATCTTGAGGGCATGTATTATGGCTACAAGCTCTAGATCATGAGTGGCATAGTTCTTCTCATGCTCCTTCAGGTTTCTCAACTCATAACATATCACGTGGTTGTCCTGCATAAGGACTCCTCCAAGTCCTTGTCTGCATGCATCGATACACACCACAAAGTCTTTCTCTGGATCTGCAACTTTCAATACTAGTGTACTGGTGAGAAGATTCTTCAACTTCTGAAAGCTTTCTTCACACCTCGATGTCCATTCAAACTTTATCTCCTTCCTTTGCAAGGAAGTGATGGCATGTGCAACTTTGGAGAATCCCTCAATGAATCTCCTATAGTATCCAGCAAGTCCCATAAGAGACCTTACATCTATCAAATTTCTTGGAGTAGGCCAATTCATAACAGCTTCAATCTTTTTAGGGTCCACAGATATACCCTCCTCTGAAATAATGTGACCCAAATACTGAATTCTATCTCTATAGAAGTCACACTTGCTCAGTTTTGCATACAACTGGTGTTCCCTGAGCAGTTGCAATGTCAATCTCAAATGCTCTTCATGTTCTTCATCATTCTTAGAATAAACAAGAATGTCATCAAGGAAAACAATAACAAACTTGTCCAAATACCTGCTGAAGACACTGTTCATAAGGCACATAAATGTAGCTGGTGCATTTGTGAGGCCGAATGGTACCACTGCAAACTCATAATGTCCATACCTTGTTCTGAAGGTTGTCTTATGAATGTCTTCATCCTTGATTCTCACCTGATGATAACTGTTAGAATTTTATGATTCAAGCTAGCATTATGATCTTAGGATCTTCAACTGAGAGAATAACATGCACAGCAATAAAACACAAGAGACAAAAGACACAAAGAATTTTCCTCGAGGAAACCATAAAGGAGAAAACCCCGCAACTTCCTCAGAGATGAATCAGCACCAATGGTAGTAGCAAAACCCGAAAACATAAAGCTGATCTCCACAGCTTCTGTCTCTCTCTCACACACTAAGAGAGCTTCTCCTCTCTCACTCATGCACCCCAATGAGTGAGTGTGAGTGTGATAAAATAGAGAGACTCACTCTCTATTTATATTCTTCCATTCACTTGGAACCCACTCCAACATGTCAGCCTCACTTAACAATTACTTACTAGAGCCGACATCTCTAGGAGTGTCTAATAGCCCTAGTGCCCCACAACTTGTGGGAACTTTTCCTCCTCCAACCAACAAGGAGGTTTATCCTTAACACAATGGTGGGGACTATTGCCCCGACTTACAATGACTCACCTAGGGTCGACTTCACTAGGATAGTCTAATAACCCTAGGGCCCCACAACTATGGGGACTTTAACCCTTGACCAATAAGAGGGTTACCCACAATGACTTGACATGACTTTCACATTATAGAAACTTCCCAGAATAAACATCGGGGTATGACATGACTCAAGTACATTACAATACATCCCATAATGAACATCGGGTTAAAATAGATAAGAAATACAAGTGAATACATTCTGAAGTTACAATTACATCAACACTCCCTCTTAACTAGGAAGGTATTCTCTCGACACAATTTATCAGCACAAGTCTTCTTCTCTGGGTCATCGTCAAGTCCTTGTCATATTCAAGTCATCTTCATCTAGATCTAGATCATCACTCGATCTGGATCATTATCACTGGATCTAGATCATCACTCAATCTGGATCATCATCACTAGATATGGATCATCACTCGATCTGGATCATCGTCACTAGATCTAGATCATCACTTTATCTGGATCATCACCGGACATCATCACTGGATCTGGATCATCACTCGATCTGGATCATCACTGCTGAATCATCATCACTGGATTTAGATCCTCACTCAATCTGGATCAATACCACGGGTGTTATCTCATGATTCTTCTCGTCACAGGAAGTTCTATAGAGACAACCCTTTTTCATGCTAGTTGTAGGCCTAACCACCATGTAGGTCTTCTTCAGCGCTTATATCTGACCTACTCGTCAAAATGGCCTGTCCAGCACTTACATCTGACCTACTCGTCAAAAAGGCACGCCCAACACTCGCATCTGATCATATAAGATCAATCATATAATCACATCAGAAAGGCCCAGCACTCACATTCACCAGCATGATAGAACACTACTATCATTTGTGAAAAGGCTTCAGAACTTACATCTGACCTACTCATCAGAAAGGCATGCACTCACATCTGATCTAATAGGAACCAAATCCTACAGCCTCATCAGAATTCCCCCCAGTCCCAAACTGAGCTACCTGGTAACAAACCAGGTGCCTCCATTCTCCCGGAGAATGGCAATTGCCCTTATATCTGATCTAGTAGGAACCAAGTCCTACACCCTCATCAAAATGGCCTGCACTCACATCTGATCTGGTAGGAACCAAGTCCTACACCCTTATCAAAATGGCCCCCAATCCCAAACTGAGCTACCTGGTAACAGACCAGGTGCCTCCATCCTCCCAGAGAATGGCAGTAGCCCTTACATCTGACCTACTCGTCAGAATGGCCAACACTCACATCTGACATGGGAGGAACCTAATCCTTTAACCATGAAAGAATGGCTCAGCCCTTACATCTGACCTGCTCGTCAGAATGGCCAGCACTCATATCTGACATGGGAGGAACCTAATCCTTTAACCATGACAGAATGGCTCTTTCAATCCCAGACTGAGTGTTCCTAGTAACTGACCAGGTACCTCCATTCCCAGAATGGCATTTAGCACTCATATCTGACATGGAAGGAACCAAATCCTTTCACCATGACAGAATGGCTCAACCCTTACATCTAACCTGCTCGTCAGAATGGCTCTCAGACTCGTCACTTTCCCTTGGAAGGGACATCAATCTGGAGAACACCAAGCTTCTCCCTGAAGTACTCAAACTTCACTCTGGCCAATGGCTTCGTCAACACATCAGCTATCTGATCGCCCGTCGCAACACACTGGAGCTTCACTGCTCCCCTCTGCACCATATCCCTGATATAGTGATACTTCATCTCAATATGCTTTGACTTGTCATGGAACACTGGATTCTCTAACAACTTCACACAACTCTATTTGTCACAATGTATACAAGTAGCATCCAACTGGAGATCAAATAAATCAGACAGTAGCTTCCTCAGCCATACTGTCTCGCAACTAGCTGAACAAGCTGCGACATACTCTGCTTCAGTTGTACTCAGCAATCTTGTAGCAAAAGTTAAGATCTCCATCAAGCTCACCATGTATGTGTTTCAACTCTTATTGGTTGCAAATGTCTCTTTGTAGTCTAGGCCTTCTTTTTGTGAGAAGCCTCGTGCTACGAATCTTGCTTTGTATCCCATGATGTTTCCATCTACTGCATGATGGAACTACGAACTTCCCTTCATGTATCGATATTGCATCCTAGACATCATTCTTCTTGAACTAGACTTCTTCATAGCTTGAAGGTTCTGCATCAATGATGTCGTTGCATTCGCCATATTCATCTTGAACTGTCGTCACTTGTTCTTCGGAACAAGTCTCATTCTTCTTTTCTTGTAGGCGATTATGTATGCGATCTTTTCTACAAGTCAGATGCATTTGTATGGTTAGAAACATTTCATAAGGAATATTCATACTGGCAAATTCTTATGCATAAATATATGATCATTCAACTACTTTAGCCAATACAACATTCATCCATATCTCACGAAACATTTCTAAATGCCTTCCATCTCTACCTGAACAACATTGAGATTGTGCACTAATCCAATATGCCAGCAAAGAGGTTTCATTCTAGATAAGTAGCAATGGAGAGTTTGTATAGCACCATGAGCTACTTACCCATCACATGTATATTAGTAGTATACTGTCGTTAATGCAAACATCTTATTATGCATAATACATCGACTGAATATAAACAAATGCAAAACAAAACAATATCATGAAATGAAAATTGAATACTTATCTTTATTTGTTTCTTGGGTAGACTCATTCTTGAGCCTTTAGCTTCATCGTCTTCTACATTCATAATAGCATCGTTTCTTATCAAAATGCTAAGATGGATAAGAGGTTCTTCAAGAGTTGAATTCTTCATATTCCTCATCGCTTGAGGGATCTTCTTTCAATGGTGAGAGCTTGATCTTCAATTGCTCCCATCTTCTCTTTTCTTCTTATGAGTCGAGCTGCTGCTTCTTTCCAGAGTCTACTGAAAGTAATCACTTCCTTCGAGCACACATTCTTCACATGAATGAATCCCATGATCCTAGGAGGCCATTCAAGGTGGTTATCACTACTTCTGCATTCTTCACTTCTTCTTTTACCGCTTCAATTTGTTCTTTGATCTGAGAAACTCTTGTGAAGTAAGACTGGATTGCTTCTGCATTCTGAATCTTCACATTCTTCAGTTGGTTTCTCAAAATCATCCTTCGGTTTATGTTCTTCCCTTCAAACAATTTGGTTAGGGCATAAAACATAGCTTTAGGTGTCTTTAGGGAAGACACTTGTAGTACAAGTTGATTTGTGACTGAATCAGCAATGATCTTCTTGGCCTTTGCCAAGTTCTTCTTGTGTAAGACTTCTAGCCTCATCTCCCTCTGGAACTAGAACCTCTCTACTCATGTAGGTGTCCAATTCATTTTCTTCAAAGAGATCATATACTTCCATGCTTAGAATTTATCAGCTCCCTCAAACTTTTCATCAAGCTTGGTATGATGAGACATCTTAACTGAAAACCTCAAATGAAAATAACAAAAGATTAGATGTTACCGATTTGAGGTGTCTGTCCTGGTTCCGGAGCTGGCTGATCTAGAGTTTGTCAGAGAAACCTTAATTTTCAAAAACTTGGAATCTTTCAGATCTGATTGGATAGAAAGATAGATCTCTTCAAATAGAGCTGTCCAATGTACTCATTTTCTAAAAACAGTGGAGGGAAGCTCCCATAACAGGAAGCCCTAGTTTTCCAAATTCTTCTGCAGAAATGCATGTCACTGTTTCTGTGATATCTCCGAAATTATTGCTCCTCTATGTCTGAAATTTCGCACTAAAGTAACCTCGCATGTCCCTGATCCAACACCACAGGTTTCACCAATTGGGATTTATGATCATTTTCCCAAGGTGACCTGTTACAGGACTGTTCAAAACAACAAAGTTGTATGGACTGCCACATGTCACTGTTTCATCTTCTGGGTCTGAACTTCGGACCACAGAAAGTACAATCCGTTCCCTTTCTGAAACATCTTCAGGAATTCCATTTGGACCTCTATAGCCCAAGCTATAGCAATTCTTCCCAGGTGTCTTGTTTAAAGATGAATTCTGAAAGAGGCTGGAACCCTAACTTCGAGGGATCATATCTCCTAGAATATAGCGAATGAGGCTAATTTTAGGACACAATGTAAATCGGGATTTTATCTTCGGCCTCTGCAATTTTCGGCTCCTGAACCTTCGCCAATCCCGAGATATAGTGAATGTACCAAAACTTAGCAGTTTTAGTATTTTAGGGTTTTTCCAGCTCAGGGTCAAACTAGGGTTTGACTTTCCTGGAGTTTCACCCAACCAAAAATATTGATCCAGGTCTCTCAACTTCAATTTTGATGAGGAGAACAATCCTATGCCGGGCTCACTCAAAAATTCCTCTTCTGTAAGAAGCCCATAATTTCCTACACCAAAACTGAAAAATGCTCGAAATCAAATTCTGCTTCGACAGAAAGATGCGCCCTTCAATGGACAGTCAGCCTAGCATACTTTTGCTGATGGATTGTGGAGAGAGACCCAAAAGGTAAGAAGCCCTAGCTTCTGCAGCTACACAATGTCTTCTTCTCAGGTTAGCTCTGATTCCATGTTAGAATTTTATCATTCAAGCTAGCATTATGATCTTAGGATCTTTAACTGAGAGAATAACATGCACAGCAATAAAACACAAAAGACAAGAAACACAAAGAATTTTGCTCAATGAAACCATAAAGGAGAAAACCCCGCAACTTCCTCAGAGATAGAATCAGCACCAATGGCAGTAGCAAAACCCGAAAACATAAAGATGATCTCCACAACTTCTGTCTCTCTCTCTCTCACTAAGAGAGCTTCTCATCTCTCACTCATGTGCCCCAATGAGTGAGTGTGAGTGATAAAATAGAGAGACTCACTCTCTATGTATATTCTTCCGTTCACTTGGAACCCACTCCAACATGTCGACCTCACTCAACAATTACTTACTAGAGCCGACATCTCTAAGAGTGTCTAATAACCCTAGTGCCCCACAACTTGTGGGAACTTTGCCTCCTCCGACCAACAAGGAGGTTTATCCTTAACACAATGGTGGGGACTATTGCCCCAACTTACAATGACTCACCTAGGGTCGACTTCACTAAGATAGTCTAATAACCCTAGGGCCTCACAACTGTGGGGACTTTAACCCTTGACCAATAAGAGGGTTACCCACAATAACTTGACATGAATTTCGCATTATAGAAACTTCCCGGAATACACATCGAGGTATGACATGAATCTAGTACATTACAATACATCTCGAAATGAACATCAGGTTACAATAGATAAGAAATACAAGTGAATACATTCCGAAGTTACAATTACATCAACAATAACCCAGACCTGAAGTCAATCTTGGAAAATACCCTTGCTCCTCTCATTTGATCGAAGAGGTCATCAATCCTAGACAAAGAATATTTGTTCTTCACAGTAACCTTGTTCAATTGTTTGTAATCAATACACAACCTGAGTGTACCATCTTTCTTCTTTACAAACAGAGCTGGTGCTCCCCAAGGAGACACACTCGGTCAGATATATTTTTTTCCAGCAACTCTTGCAGTTGCATCTTCAACTCTAGCATCTTTGGTGTACTCATTCTGTAGGGTGCCTTGGATACTGGTGCTGCTCCAGGCACAAGTTCAATTGTGAAATCAATGTCCCTCTTTGGAGGAAGCCCTGGAATCTCATCAGGAAACACATCTTTGAATTCCTGTAACACCTAATAGTCCTCCAATCTAGGAGTTTCATCTCCTGTCGGTTCTAGAATATGAGCTGCATACAACTGGCAACCTTTCCTACAGAACTTCTTCAACTGCATTGCTGAAACCTGCCTTAATGAAATTACATTTGGAATACCTTTCACAACTACTGGGTTTCCTTCTTCATCCATGCATTTGAAAGTCTTGTTGTAACAGTCAAGCTTTACCCTGTGAGCTTCTAACCAATCCATTCCAATGAGAATATCATAGGAACCAAGCGGTAGAACATTCAGATCTACACAAGTGATCAATCCATTCATGACCAATGGACATTTCTATACCACTTCACTGATATTTCTCTTAGTCCCAGTGGCTAGCTGAACTAACCAAGACTTTCTATGCTTTACTTTCTTAAAAACACCAATCTCCACTACTCTTAAGAGTGATGTAACTGTGAGTAGAACCAGGGTCAATCAAAATAGAAACATATTGTTCAACAATCTTACCTGCAACCTCAACCACAATTGATTGGTGATCTACCTAGCAGTCCTCCAGTGCTGCATAAATTCTATGGTCTGCCCTTGCTAATTGTCCCATTGTTTCTGCTTCTTGCATGTTGTAAGCTAGCCTTGCACTCTCATTCTCGAGTGGACAATACCTACGCAAGTGGGGTCCTTCACATTTCCAACATTTGAGTGGTCCTTTATTCTGTTGTAGATCCTTAGGATTTCCACCTGTCACTCCAACTGGATTACTCGCAACTTGGGATGGCTGCTTCTACTAATTCCTGAATCTAGAAGGTTTGAAACCTTTCTTCCTTTGGTCAAACTTCTCATTCTTCTTGTCCTTCCAAGCCTTATGGAAATCAGGGTTACATTTGCTTTGCTCGTAGCAATACTTAGCCTTCCTTATTGCTTCTTCAAGAGTTCTAGATTCGTAAAACTCAATTCTATCTTTGTAAAACTAAGGCAATCCACTCAAAAACTGTTGGACCTTCACTTTTTCATCTCTGATGTACCGGACATACCTCAACAATTCCAAGAACTTATTTGCATATTCATCCATGGTCTGCTATCACAATCTCAGCTCATGGAATTATTTGATTTTGTCATCATAATACCTGTCAGAGAGGTATTTCTGATTGAAATGCTTCTTGAACTGTTTCCACTTCAGTCTCCTTTCACTAATCTTCTTTACTTGCTTGAAGTGTTCCCACCAAATGGATGATCTTCCATTCAGGTTGAACATGGCAACTCTTGCCTTCATGTTTCCTGAATAATCCTGCACTTGAAAGTACTTCTTTATCCCAAGAAGCCAAGCTTCAACCTCTTGTCCAGTCTTTACCTCACCATCAAATGTAAGAGGTTTAGCTTTCCTAAATTCATCCCAAGAGTGATCCCTATGGTGTCTCCTTCTTTTCCTTTTACGAGAAGATGAGCTTGTATCCCCACCGGATTCTTCAGAGTTAGATGATCCACTAGAAGTCCTTCTCCTTCTCCTAGTATTGCTCTTACTACCTTCCGGTCTTTCTGTACCCCGTCCAAAGTCTATCTTTCTCTGCAAGTCTGTCAAACTCTGCAACATGGCAACATTCAACTGATGCTGCTCTTCTTGGGCTTTAATCAAGCTTCTCATGGTGGCTGCAACATCTGATGGTGTCTCTTGGAATCTCTTTCCATTAGACTCTATGTCATCATTTCCACTACGGACATTTTCTCCCATGGCATCTCCCGCACGCTCATAAAAATCTCGAACATCATATCCATCATGGGTTCTCATAACTGAACCACCTTTGACTTACCAAACTGCGCCACCTGGAATATTACCTTTGAAGGTTACTATGATTCTGCAAACGTGTTAGTAGAAAGCTGTTAAATGCATACATTGATATAAATCAGAACTACTTACCTTCTCCTGGAGAAAAATTATAAATAACAGTTTTGCTTAAACACAAAATCTTCTTCCTTTTTAGCCCTGTAATCCACTGGCAATCTGTTGGAAACCTCCTAAAAAATAGTTTAAAAACTGCTTGAAAAACCCAAATTTCCTTGTATAGAATCGGGTCTCATCCCAACTAAGATTATGATGTTTCGGCGGCCAAAACCTCTAGTTTTCTCCGCTGCTCATCGGTGGTCCGTTCCTCTGTTCTTCTCCGGCGTGTCGGATCTGTAATTGTCTAAGATTCCGAGTTTTATCGATGATGCCAAGGACTGTTCATCGAGCGGCTAGTTCTCTAGGCTTCTGCAACGGCGGCCAACGAACTCTCTATGTTTTCCGCGGCCATAACCTTGTCGACGAATCGGAGCAATTGACCACTATGTTTCGGCGATCCAAAACTGAACGGGTCGGTCATGTCGGTGACCCAAACCACTAGATTTTTCGACATTGCAGTGATCTAAACAGTAAATTTTTCCTCCGCTGTGTCGACGACTTCAACGACTAAGGTTTTCCGATGGTGGCATATCGAAAATCAGAAGCACTGATTATTACGGCATCAGCGATCGGATGCGTTGTCCATCGGATGGATAGTCTCTTAGACTGCCGCAATGGCAGGTTCACAAACCTTTAACGTTTTTCTATCAACGGTTTGATCCTTTGTAATTTTCCAATCGGCTGTCAGAAGCACTACTCACTGCGGCATCGGTGATTGAAGCCTCTATCCGTCGAAAGGATAGTCCACAAGCCAGCCACAACGGCGAACGCACGAACAACTAAACTTTTTCGATGTTCATCGACAGTCCGATCTTCTAATATTTTTCGATGACGTCCATCGACGGTCTCATCGTCTATATTTCGTCGATGGTTCCGACTAGGTGAGTCGATGTTTCAGCGGTTCCGTCAACTAACTTCCGCCGATCGCCGATGGCTCAACACTTGGACAATATTTTTCGAAACTTTTCTCTCTGCCGTCGCTGTCGGCGATTCAACCAACTAGCATCTTGTCTTTTCCGCCGACGTTTCAACGATTTCATCCTCTATTTTCCGCCAACTCATCATCGACGCTTTCGTCCCTTAAGTCTCGTCGTTGCGTCGGTGCTCCCATCATCTAAGCATCGACGATGCGATCAACTAACTTTTGTCGATCGCCGATGGTTTGACTTCGAAAAAATAATTCAAAAATTTTCTCTCATTTGTCCTTTCTTCGCCGGCGTTTCGGTGATCTCTCCGTCTATCCTTCACCGATCGCCAACGGTCTGCGTCGGGTGGTATTCAACCTATACGTTCCGTTATATCAAAGGGTCTTCTCGCTTAGACCCCCGATGAGCCAACGGCCTAAGACTCAGAAAAAAAATTCTTTAAAGTTTTGCTATCACTCATCGATTTTCTTCAGGGCAGAAGGGAACCTGCCTCTGCTAATTGGTTCTTCAAAAAACATGAATGCTTGAACCCTCTGAGGCCCAATGCTGCAATGATGGCTCTGTCACTGCATCTTCGCAACCCATTCAGGCCCATGCTGCAACCTATGAGCTCTGATACCATACTGTATCGTCCCCGACCCTCCAACCGACGAAGAGGACGCTACCATACACCAAACATCCGGGTAACTAGCCCCATGAACATGTACATACATATAAAAACCTGAATGCTTGAACATACCACATACTAAGATGCATAATCATTCATATACATAACGGAATCAAAACATACAATTCAGCATTCAACATGTCCATCATCATAATTCATTAACAATAAATATGATTGCAAAACAGATTAGTCAAGAATACTTATCTTATAAGAATTGTCCCGCAACCAGCTACGTCGTTGCAATGTTCCACTCAACCATAGGCTAGTGTGCTTCTTAATCTCTCAGTAGCGCTGCCACCCCCGAGCCAGGCATGATTCCCCAAGGAAAAAGGAACTGGTAGGCTTACACATAGCCAAGGATAACAAAATATTCAAGGGTACACCAATCAGCCAAGCCAACACAGTTGGGTTTATCAGGCAAATAACAGATTAGCCAAGCCAACACAGTTGGGTTTATCAGGCCATCCAGGAGTTGGGAAAGGCTAAATGCTAAGTTGGTGAGCTCATTGAAGAGCTAAGGACACCTACACCAAAACTAGCCTGACTTCTAGGACACCCACACACACCCAACACAAGGAAATCAGTCATTTCTCTGCTACAAAGTCCCTCAGGCCATGACCTCCCTTCCAATGCTATTCAGGGGTTGTGGAGAAGAAAGCCAGCGCTCTAGCTATGTCTGTGTGGTTCCCAAACCCACCAGGTTTGTCAAGCAAATCAAGCCCTCATCACCACCCCAATACAGTCCGAAGACCAACCAATGCATGCATGCAGCCAGACAAGCGATCCACAGCTTGGACAGGGGAAATCAACACCTTGATCGTTCTTGGCCCATATCGTGGCCAAAACGATTCCACAATAACCTTCAACAGCTCAAACGTGAAAGGGACCACAGCGAACGATCAACGAGGAAACCCATAGCACATGATCAACAATGAAGCCACGAGAAAACTTACACAGACCGCAATGGGGAAGAAAACAGACTCCCAATCTGTACGTGAGGGAAAACGCAGCCAACACAACGTAGGTACTCACAGCACCCACCGATCAGGGGAAGAAGAACAGCCGATCTCACAATGAAAAACCATCGAAAAATTTCACAGCTCCACAATGGGAAAAGGGACAAACTCTCTGTGTGAGTGGGAGGGGAAACGTATCCACAAACCAACCATCGGTGAGAGGAAGGAGAATCGAACCCCACACATAGAATCGTGAGTCCCTTTTATCTCCACTCTGCGTGAGGAAAAAAATGAACAGCCAAAACGATTGATAGTTTTTCCCAAACGGTGCGTGAAGGTGAGCAAAACTGGAGAGAGTGGGAGAGTGGAAGCGTTCCCTGTTGTTTTTCCTTTCCCCCGCGTGAATGGAACGATCCAGTTGGAGGAGGGTGCGTGTGGGCAGGCCTGTCACCCACCACTACCCAGCAAATAACTGCCCTAAACTAACAGCAAGGTTCTTTAGATGGGTGGTTGACACATGGCTTTTCCCCATGGGTTCCAGGTTTAACAATTCCCCCCTTATCCTTAGAAAATCATGCCCTTTTCAATATAGTTGCATTGACATAGCTGGTTGGGGTTCTTTTTAATTAAAATGCATAGTTACATGAGGCCACAACTTAATATGTGCCATATATCCCGATATGCCATCGGTGACAATTCCAATCACCAAAACATAACATAGCTAAATCGATGGTGGAGCTTTTGCCTTTAGCTCCACACCATGATTATTTACAATATATATATATCATGTATATTTAATGCATCGGGGTCAAAACCGGGGTGTTACAACATTTGTCAATCTTGTCATTGGGCTTGCTTAGTTTAATACCCATCATGAAATTATCTTATTTACACAAAATAGTCATACCTCCAACTTTAAGTGTCAAATGAGTGTTTGTACAAGCCTCCTAATTTACATTGAGAGTATGAGCACCTAATAAGCACAAAGTTTTATCCCAGCCCCAAACCCAAAAACTAAATAAAAATGTATCTCTTGGTCAGTTTATTTTTATTTTAATCTTGCAGTGACGAACACAAGGTCGAAAAAAAACCTAAAAAGTAAATAAAAATGTATCTCTTAGTCAGTTTATTTTTAATCTCGCAGTGACAAACACAAGGTCAAAAAATTTTATTACATGTTTGGCGAATGCAAATACTTGAATATTTTTTTATTATGAGTTGTGTAAAGTGATCATATGTTAATTCCTGTGGCCATCACCAAAAATCTTGATTAATTGGGTGGACCATTTCCCCATAGTTGGGAACATACAACCTTAATGTGTATAAAAGGTCCATCTTGTCCAATTTAATGGGCTATGATCACTAATTAAGTCGTGTGTTTTTTATTCACCTCCAATCTATTGATACACATATAACATTACTTCATGAAGGGAATGGTAGTTAAGATGCTTTGCAAAGAATGGGTCTTTGTCAGAATGATGGATAATAGCATTATCCAGAATATAATATTCTATGCAGTAAATTAGTTACTAAATTCAGTGATGCCATGATTAAGCCTCGACTCTTCAGAAATTAGCGAGTGTGGTGTCCTTCCTTTAGTGTTATAATCCCTACCACTGTCCACCTGTTCCAAAACTTGACTCTTTCCCTCTTTATGAAGGTTTAAAACGTCAAATTGATTATATTTTGAACAAGAAATGAAACTGTACGTGTTTAACCTCCTAACAAGTTAAGTGTAACTCAACATAGCAATTTCAAAGTGGAGGTATGGTGTGACTTGTTTTGAAAAGTGGTCATTCAATAGTTAAATCCTCTCAAGATATAGGTGTTTACAGAATATTCAAAGATCTATCTGAGCTTTGGCCATGCCTGTTTCGAATCACTACAATATTAAATTATAATGGTTTTTAGCTTGAAAGGTTGAGAATCCAAAAAATATACGAGGGAAGTGGAACTAATTGAAACTTTCAGTTTCATTTTTGCATGTCAAAAGAGAGGAAATTCGAAAGCTTGCCCCTATAAGGGAAAAAATAATTTATTGCCCCAACTTTTTCCATCTTGAAAAAATTCCTTGGCTAAGGACAATAAATTTTAATTCTAGCTGTGCTCACCAATGTCACCCTGTTATATTATAAATTTATACCACAATAAACAGAACACAAAATCTCATATTGCTGTCTACAAGCAACAATATGCATATTTGGCTACATAGGATACAGAAATAATTTCATAGTTTCAAAATTACAATTTATCTTCCAGGCCAAAATATCCAGACCAGTTATGGACTTGCTTCAAATGAAGGCCATTTTTAGACAATTTTTGAGACCCGGGACGATATGAAATCAACTGATTTACTGAAATTCTTCAAGAGATGAATACCATGCAATCTAAACCTTTTCAAGCAATCGGAGTTGGCTGTAAAGGAGATTCTTTGGAAACATGAAAATCAGCTATGCAATCTTGGCCCCAATATCAAGAAGTAGAAATAGATACTTCAATAACCTTATCTAGTGACAAGATTAAAGGTAGATCACTCTGCTACCTACTGTAAATTACAGGATAGTAGACTCAACTCTTAAAGTGCAGTTATATGGACACAAGTTAGATCGCATAAATCCTAGCACAAGTTGAATACATGTCACCACTACAGAGTAAGACTACTCACAATATATGGTTACCTGTCAGAATTCCATCCCAGATGCCTTCCTGTGACAGTTCAAAATATGCAGGCATCCAATATGAGCAGAAAAATCTAAATGCGTCTGTTTGGCAATCTTGATTTTATTTGCAATAGAGCTCTCAATCTGAAAAGTGCTATCATCGCAAAATAAAACATACAACAAAACAAAATTAGGACCAAATAGCAACTCTATGTTTCGTCACAATGGAGCTGTATGATATAATCGAGGACACAAATCTCGAGTGAATCACCACAGACAAAAAATGGGGAACTGCTGCCGCATATGACAATATGAGGTCCACTAGTAAGATCTGATCAAATAAAGAATCAACCCATGAAACACCAAAATCAGTATAAAGGCGAGCGAGCACTGTTCCAAACATCAGCCATCAAAATTGCTTGAAGCCGATTGACATCCAGGGCATAAGCCCTGCCATTCCAATATGTTGAGGATGGGAATCTCAAAAATAACGAGCAAATGAGGCAGGGAAAAATGGAGAACTGCTACCGCATCTGATGGTTTGGAATACACTTGGAACATCCAAAGGGATAAAAACATCAATCCAAAAAACTTCCAGAGTCTAAAGGCAAGCTAGCACTGCTTCATACGTTAGCCACCAAAACTCCTTGAAGCTAATTGACATCCAGGGCAGGAGTGGAGCTATTCCAAAATTCAGAGAAGATGGGATTCTGAAAGTTAAGATTAAAAGTCCAGAGTTAGTATTTTCAGATTCTAGTATCTTTATCATCATTCTATCCTTCAAGTTTTTAATGGTCATTGAGAAAAAACGCACCTTCCTCCGCTGAAAACTTTGTAAGCACATGAAACACCGGATGATAATGACAACCCCTTGAAAGTTTTACCAATATGTGTAGAAATAACTTCACCTGTAATGGTTGTCTGTATATTAGTGGATACAAAATTTAAAGTTGTCTGTATAAGAAGCATGTTTTGTCATTTGATTTAAAATGATTGCCACAAATCTTCAAACGTGATCAGTTTAAATCAGGTAAAAAGCTATAGCTTTTCCTCTTGATGCAAAGGAAAGAGAACCATACCTAAGCTTGCAATATTGGTGCCTAGGACAGAAATGACAGTCTCTGAACTATGAGAGAGAGAATCAAATGGTTGGCATCCCGTTGATGACTCTGCATTGATCAGATGAGCAGATGACTCCACAGTTCCACCAGAAGCTATCAATGTCGCGGAATCTGTAACATTTACTGTTTTTGGTCCACTGAATTTATTACCTGATGAACTCTGTGTCCATATTTGTTTAAACCATATTCCAGAAGGAAATCTCTTTGGATGGATCAGCCAGATGGCTATTTCAGCATACGGAAAAGCATGAAGGATTGATATCAAAAACTGGAAACCAATGCATACTAAGCTGACTACGGTGTTTAGAATTGTGAAGAAAATATAGAATACTGATGTTGTAGGAAGCAACAGCAAAAGTGGTGTAAAAACAAGCGATCCGACAACATGCTGCTCCACACTATAATCATAACTGTCAATTCTTGCTCGTAAAGGATTTCGTTTTTGGCCCCTGTTCAATAACAAATAGACTATCAGCCCTGAATGTTACTTCTGCAAAATTGAGAAAATTGCAACACGCAAATGTTTTATAATTTATATTGGAACTGAAGAGCACAGATATGACCTGAAAAGGCGCAATAAAGCAGCCAGTGCCTGAATTTGATGTGAATATACGAGTGCCAACAACCAATGTAGAGTTGATATGTGTAATGTTGCAAGTAAAAGAATATCTACAAATAACGCAGCTTGTATTGTGAATCCAAGAAAAATTCCAGAAACAGCTAGCACTTTAATGCCATGCTTGAAAAGTGGCTTAACGAAGAACCACAAAGTAGACCAGACTTGAATGATATTCAGTGAAATCATCCCCAGTGTTTCAGCAAGTTTAGTGTTCAGCTTGAATCCTGCTGGGACACCCATAATCCAAACACAACCAGAACGTAAAATATCATCTGTTATGTCATGGACTAAGCATAGAACCCAATGACATATAGCTTCACAATGAATGATCAATATCAACCCTCCAATACTTCCTAAGAAAATGTCAAGAGCAATAGCTGACCAAATAGAATGTCTTGATAATGCAGTTCTATGAGCAACAGCTACACTCGGTTGAAGCCTACACAAAATATAACCTTAATTCAGAAAAAGCTTCAATATACAAGATGACGTGATGGAACAATGACAAAGCATAAACAAGGTCCAAACATTGAAAACCAATATAGAGGGGATGTGTATAAGAGTTTGTGCTGAAGCAACTTGCAAAATAACAATTATTACCGGCAACCACTTCCTACAAGAATAACGGGCCAATATATCAACTGGCGACTGCGGACACGTAAATTTATCCATGTATTTCTGAATAATTTAAGAAAGATAATGTTCAGAAACAAGAATGCTCTAGTACTCAGAATCCTGGCAGCGAGCTGAAGACTGATGTAGAATAATGTGGCAACAAATGCGACACTTGCAGCTGTCATATTCCATATGTAACTTATCATACTGCAAAACCAAACTGCATCTCAATTACAAATTCCAATTATGATAATTGACTAGATAACAAAACATAAAACACTCTTCAAAGTTCAAACACATCAAAAGAGCTCAAGACATTATGCTACTCTAGGTATCCCAGAAATGCACATACAGCAGAAAGTGCCTTACATGGAAATTAAAGAAAGCCGCTTACAAGATGTACCTAGAGGTTTCAATGATTCTTGGACTATACATTGTACAGCAGATGCACTATTCATTGCTAACATCACCACATCCTGAAAACACCTCAAGTCATATCAGCATTCTGCCTGACACCACCCAATAGATTAAAGACCATCTCAATTGTCATACTCATCCAATTATATGTTATGGGTACATGCTTTACAAAGCCATCCAAAAAAGATTGAAAATCAAATGGTCATAGACATGGAAACCTACAAGGTTAGAAGGTTCCCGTTGCTGCTCAAGATCAATCATCCACTGCGGGACTGAAGAAGAGTTTCCACTATCCCGTAAACAAACTTTAGGAGGCTCAGACAAGAATCTCCAGGACTTGAAAGAAAAATGATGACTACCATATCTTGGTTGCTCATATATTACTGTCTGCCAATAGAGAACGGGGTTAAAACTTAATATTCATTTTGACAAATTTCATTTTAGTAGCAACAAATTTTGCTTAACAAATGACAGGGATGGGTATGTTTGTTTTATCAAGTACAAAAAAGTAATCACTGAAATACGAAAAAGGATATTGAAAATAGTTGCATACGTGAATATCAGGGACACAAATCAGCCCCTCCCGATATAAGTAAAATAATTCTGGAATCCATCTAAGTTCTTTCTTTGGCAAGCTCGCAAAATGACAGATTAAATTGATCGAAACAGCAGTTCTAATCTGACATTGCTGATACTGCTCATGCAACCAGCTTCTGTTATGCATATCCATCTCATCACATTCACTGTAATTTTTATAAGGATCAATGTCCATCATTAACCCATTTTCCCTGTTGTTAGGTACGATAATGTCATTTTTATTGGTGTTGCTTTGTGATTTCTCACAACCTTGTTTCAGAATACAGCGCCCAACTACAAGTAGGTTTGCTCGCTTCTGCAAGTTGAATGGCATTCGAGCTTGTGTGGACTCAATAATGGCCTGAAAGAAGAAAATGCATTCTATAATTAGTGCAGCAGAAAGAGCTATTCACGTATATGTAAAGCAATACATGAAAAAATTTATAACTAACTGCACCATGTTGCATTATCTTTCCTAAACAGTTCAATATTTCTACAGTTAGACAGGGTAACCATCCTGCAACTCATCATAATAAAGGAAAAATGCTAAACTAGCATCCACCCCAAAACATTACAAGTTTTTGTCTCTGTTGCTGTTGAGATCACAAAAGAAAGAAAAAGAATTGAATGGATCCACCAACAAACTCTACTACCTGCAATAAAATAGAGAGAGATGCACTGAATAAACCCTTAAACAGGTGCAATGTAGCTATAGTAGAGGAATGCTATATAGAGAGTTGCCAAAGACAAGCATAACACCAAGCTTGAAAAGAGAACACAAGATGTCAGTGCCCGTAGGCTAAAAGAATCAATCACTAAATGAATGAGTACAATGCTACAAATGACTCATGAGGTGTATATTTATACACAACTAATGAGTTGGGGCACCTTACCCCATTAGAGGGTCGCTGGTCCACATAAATGTCTAGGTCAGCCTTGGCCACCTAGAATAACGTAAAATAAGGATGGCTTGGTCAGCTATTAAATCATAACCTCGTAATAAAATAATAATATCGTTCAACCATAACAACAACTAACCACAAGTGAAGATTACCATCATTTCTACACCCCACCTTAATCTGAGTATGGGGTCATGGAGAAAGCTGATAAATTACAAAAAGGAGTAGGCATATCCAACTGAATAGAGAGAAAACCATCGCCGTAATAAGAGAGAGTGGGTTTACGGATAGCCAACCATCATCAGGATAGACCTGCTCAGCTCCTGAAGAAATTCCAACACTCATCATCTGGGGGAATATGATCCAAATCTGTCCATCTGAGGAAGTATTTGTAAAGAGGCATAGACACAAGAGGTTTAAAAGTGAGTAAGCATACCCAATTCAATGAAAAGTTAGCCATAGATGGAAGAAAAGAGTGGATTTGTAATGACCCAACTCAATACAAATAATGAACCCAAAAATCTGTTGGAATAATGCTACCACCAAACTGCCCATCATCTAAGAGACTATGATATTGAACTGTTAATTTTTAAGTGTCTTTGACTCTTTTCCCAACCCGAATTCAGTCACATAGTCATTGTTTAATGCCCAAACCCATAACATTCAGCTGTTAATGAGTTAACTTCACATTAATAATTTTAAACATGAAACACAGGAAAAAATTCACTGACAGAAATTTTCAATGACAGTCGCACAGAAATTTCACACATCATATTTTTGGCAAATTGCCCAGGAAAAACCCACAAGGGGAAAACCTGTTTGAGAAAGTTATTTTTTATTTCTTCAGCAAAATAAAATGCAACAGCAGAATACAACTTATATCAACCAGCAAACCCAGAAATCTGTCTTGGAATGCATGCCAACCCAGCAGTGTATGGACAATTCCCAAAACAGGCTGTACAGACCTCAAAAAGTGTGCCCATAAAAATTTCCCTTTCTCGAAAATCGTGCCAACAGCTTCAGCTTCAATTTTTACCTCAAAATTTGTGCCCATCTCAGACCTCGATTTCCGTGCCCAATTAATGATGTATGGATGCTGTACAGATTCCATACCTTCCTCAATTTTTGTGCTGCTGCCCGGAAATTCGTGCCACTTTTTCCTCAAAATTCATGCACATTTATTGCTGTACAGACTGCTGTACCTTCCTCGGTTTGCATGCGTGCAAATTTCTGTGTCTTGCCCTCAGCTCTCTCAAATCTCATGAAAAAGTTGGAAATGAAAAGCCTTTCCCTTGACTTTTTGTTTGGTTGCTGGGGTGAGTTGAAGAAACGTCTAATCCAAGGGCCCACATTGATTTAGATGGGATGGATGAGAATAAAAGCTAATTTAATTCTCTCCAAAATTAATTTCACGCACCTCACTTAAATTTGACAAAAAGTCATTTTAATCTCTAAAGTGAAATTAAACGCTTATCTCAAGTCATTTAATGCAAGGGACATGTTATTTTCCCCTTTTAGTGACTTAGACTAAAATCACTAGGGGAACAACTTCCTAGGTACAAAAATCAACACTCCCTCTTATCAAAGAAGGTGTTTTGCACCACTCCCAACTTGACCCTGAAGAAAACCAACTTGTCTTGCCCCAAGGATTTTGTCAGAATGTCTGCCACCTACTCATCAGTGGATATGTATCGTAACTTAACAGCGCCTCTCTAAACATAATCATAGATGAAATGGTATCTGATCTCGATATGCTTGGCCCTGTCATGAAACACTGGATTCTCAGAGAGCTTAATGCACCTCTAATTGTCGCAGTAGATCATTGTGGGCCTAAGCTCCTGATCAAACAAATCTACCAACAACTTATGAAGCCACAGTGCCTCTCAACTAATCTGACTGGCTGCCGTGTACTCAGCCTCAGCAGAACTCAAAGCAACAAACTTTTGCTTCCAACTGAACCACAACACTGTTGTCAAGCCCTACCTGAAACAACAACCAAAAGTGTTCTTCCGGTTCGTCACATTGACCACCCAATCTAAATCCATGAAGCCAACCAAGCCAACTCCACCTGTTCTCCTGTAGTCCAAACCATAATCCACAGTCCCAGCAAGGTATCTCAACACATGTTTTGCGGCTGCCCAATGCACTCTCCTAAGCTCCACCATGAACGGACTGAGAGTGTTCACCGCAAAACACAAGTCTGGCCTGGTGTTTACCAGATACATCAGTGACCCAATGAGCTGATGATATAAAGTACAATCCATCAACTCTCCCTCAGAAACATGAAATTTCCTCCAATTGGTGATCATCGGTGTGGCCATCGGCATGCAGTCCTCCATCCAAAATCTCCTCAATACATCTATTGCATATTTTCCTTGTCCCAAGAAAATATGACCAGGCTCCTGCCAAACCTCCATCCCTAAATAATAGTGCATCGGCCCAATGTCTATCATCTCCTACTCTGAAGCAAGATCCCTCTTGCAAACTGCAATGAGCCGCTCCTCACCTGTGATAAACAAGTCATCGACATACAGCAGAAGAATGAGTGGATCTCCACCAACCACAATGTAGTAAAGGTTGGGATAAGCCTCACTCTTCTGAAATGCCATTGATAGTAAATAAGCATCAATCGTGGAATACCAAGCTCGAGGAGCTTGCTTCAATCCATACAAGGCCTTTTTCAGCCTGCACACATGGGAATTCCTCCCATGGATCTCAAAGCTCCGAGGCTGCTCCAAATATACCTCCTTCTATAAATGTCCATTAAGAAATCAGTCTTCACATCCATCTACTGGATCTTCCCACCCATCTCTGTTGCGATGGAAATCACTGCTCTAATCGAGGAATATCACAAAATCGGTGCAAAGGTTTCATCATAATCAACTCCCTCAATCTGTGAAAACCCCCGAACCACAAACCAAGCCTTGAACTTCTCCAGACTACCATCTGCAGCATGCTTCACCTTGTAGATCCACTTGGAAGTGACCACTGACTTCCCCTTTGGTATCAGTACAATCTCCCATGCATCGTTCTTCATGATGGAATGGTACTCTTCCATCATGGCATCTCTCCAAACATGATGTTGAGAGACCTCCTCAAAAGTAGATGGCTCTGAATCATGAAGACTAACAACTAAGGCCATACCCAACCTGTCTGGCATCACTACTCCCCTCATTGGTTCCTTGGGCGATCCAAATGCCTCTGCTCCCTTCAAGGTGTCACGAAGCCATGTAGGCTTCCTATTCCCTGAAGGTTGCTCCCAAACTAGTCTATCATTATTTGAAGAACTCCCAGAAGTAGATGGCCCAGAAACCTGTAGACCAAGAGTTGGTGAACCAGCCACTGGTGAAACCTATGATCCAATAGCTGTAAATGGTGAACCTGTAACTTGAGAACCAAAACCTGTCCCCGAAGTACCTGTTGGTTGAACCACTGAACCAAAAGATCATGTGCCTGTAACCTGTGGCCCAATCACCTCGGAAACCTGTGAACCTGTACTCTGTTGTCACGCCCCCTCCCCTCGTCCCGACGACGGAGAGAACGCAACCCAAGTGACTATTGTTCATCAGACTGGGCAATCTAGCCCCATGAACATGATAAAAAAAATGCATTGAATTAAAAACATACATAGATGCATTATACATGAAATAAACAGCGGAAGAAAAACACATTCATTCAAGCATTTAACATGTTCATAATAATTCATACCATAAATCCAGTTGCAGAGGTAAATACACAAGAGAAATACAAGTGAATACTTATCTTGTAATTGAGTTGACCCACAACTAACTATGTCGTTGCAACGTTCCACCCAACCATAGGCCAGCGTGCTCATCAATCTCTCATCATCACTGCCACCCCCAAGCTAGGCATGATTTCCATAAGGAACTAGAGAGCAACAGGTCATCCAAGCTAACAATCACATTCAACACAGTCAACCCTCTAACAGTTGAGTTCCTTGGACTTACTCAGCCAAGCCAACAGAAGGATGCACCTCAGCCAAATACAATTGTTGGGTATGGGCAAAACGTCCTAGGAACCAAAAAAAACAGAAATGGCAATTGGGGGGAAAACACCCTGAGTAAGCAATACGATTCCAGGAAACGTTCCATGGCTTTACTGAGGCAAAACGACCTCTACAAACCCTCAGATCGTGGATCTATTCTCCCATCTGTTGGGCATTACCAAAAACGGCCCAGTAAATGGGGAAAAACACCCTGTGCGATAAATACGTTTTCACCAAACATTTCTAGTTATCGTAGGAGCTGAAACGACCTCCGTACACACCCAAATCATGGGTCTCCTTTGCCCATTCACTGAACAACACAAAAACGGGTTTCCCGGCTTGGAGAAAATAGGGAAAATGCAAAAAAAAGCGAGGGAAGCTCCCAGCTTGCTCACAGGGGTAAAACAGCCACCTCAAACCCCAAAATCGTGGCCCATTTCTTCCCATTCACCGAGCAACACAGAAAACGAATTTTGGGCATGGAAAAAATGAAGAAAAAACAGCCAATCGTGAGGGAGAGAGAGCTCAGCAAGCTTTAGTTGTGTGAGAGAACCTCCACGTGAATGAGAATGGGTGAGGAATGAAAGACATGGGTGCATCATGGCTTGGGCATGCATTTCCAAGCATTTAATTGCCCCACAAGTCAAGAACACATTTTCCAAAAATTGGTGGCTTCCCAAATTCGAATTTGACCTCCATACTTTTCCCATCCCAAGGAAATAACTTCTTCAACCACTTCTAGATGATTGGGCACAAAAGGACAAAATGGGTAATTGACCACTTTATGGGTTTTCCCTTAGACATTTGGCTTTTCCCCATTGGCTCAAGGGTTTGATTATTTCCCCGCCCCTATTCCTTGTGAAATCATGCCCCCATCTCTTTAAGGTTGCGGCACATAGCTAGTTGTGGTATTTTTTTATTAATTGCATAGTAACATGATGTCTCAAAACATATTGTGCCTGGCTAGCACATAAACCGTCGGCATTGATTTTAATTGCCGAAACATAAAATACTAAATCTATGGCGAGGCCTTTGCCTTGAGCTCCACACCACGATTTATTAACGATATTTACATCATATGCAATTCAATACCATGGGGTCAAAACCGGGGTGTTATATCTGTATTGAAGGTACCTGTGAAGCTGCCTACGGTGTGGGATCCTGCTGCATCCTCTGCACTGACTCCCTGGACTTCCTAAAGGCCCGCTCCTCCTCAAGTCTCACTTCCCGCCTCACAACAACCTTCCACAGGGCAGTAAAATAAATGCGAAAGGCCTTCGATGTCTCATCATACCCCACAAAGACGCATCTCTCTGTAGTAGGCTCAAGCTTTGTCCTCTTCTCAGAAGGGACATGTGAAAAAGTCAGGCAACCAAATATGCGAAAAATGACCAACCTCAGGCTTCTTTCATGTGAACATCTCCTTGGGAGTCTTCCTTCCCAAGGCACAATGGAGACTGATGTTCTGAAGGTATACAGTTGTACTGCAAGCCTTGACCCAAAGAAAGTAAGGAATACTCTGATCATGTAACATGGTTGTCGTTGCTCCCACAATAGATCGGTTCTTCCTTTCTGCTACTCCATTCTGCTCAGGAGTGTATGGTATTGTCAATTGCCTATGTATCCCCTCCTATCTATAATACTCATCAAACTCCTTGGAGGTATACTCACCCCCGTTATCTGATCTGAGTGCCTGAATCCTCCTCCCAGTTAGGTTCTCCACATGAGCCTTAAACACTTTGAACCTCTGCAAGACCTCCTTAGATTTCTTACTCCTCAAGAAGTAGGTTTTCTGGAATGATCATCAATGAATATCACATAGTACTCAAAACCTCTCAAAGAAACAGATGACATCGGACCACACATCAGAATGTGTCAAATCAAGCAATCCAGCTAACCTGCTATCACTGCTCGGAAAAGCAGTCTTGGTGTACTTTCCCAAAGCACACCCTTTGCATACATCATTGTGCTCTCTGCTAAACTCAAGCAATCCCGTAACCATGTCCCTCAACATCCACAAAGTTGGATGATGCAGATGAGCCATCCTCCTATGCCATAGCTCATAAAGCTCACTGTTGTTGCTATGTGTCAAAGCATGTTGGGGTTGAAATAAGAGTTTGTACAGCTTCCCACTTCTGACTCCAATCGTGTAAGAGGCAGATGGTCCTACAGTCTTTGGGAAAACAAGCACATGTCCATCCAAGAAAGACACCCCAAGTCCTATGTCCTCAATCATGGAAACTGATATCAAATTCTTTTTCGGCCCAGGCACAAACAACACGTCTCTCAAAATCATGGGACTCATGGACTCTCTCTGAAATGTAATGGTCCCACGCCCAACAACTCTAGAAACTATGTCATCACCCAACACTACCTCCACATCTATACATGCCTATGAAAGCTCGGAGAACATCTCTCAAGCACCTGTCATGTGGCTCGAAGTTCCACTGTCAATATACCAAGTGTTGATGGTAGATGCATTGAAAGAATGGTCAGTCAACAAAGAATGCCCCCTCAATCTCAATGTCTGTACTAGTGATGATGGATGCTCTCTCTCTCTCTCAACCAATGTTGTAGGAACCAAACCGGAACCAAAAAAACCGATCGGTCAGCCCGGGGCTAGGGGTTTTCTGGTCAGAACTGGACTCCCAACTGCTTTGGGTTCGTTCAGTACCAAACCGCCCGGTTTGGCACCGAACTAGTTTGTCCATAAAACCGACCGGTTCGTACGACAACCGAAAAAAGAAAAAAAAAATTTAGCAATTGGGGTGGGGGGGATGCCTCTAGACAACCATTATACACCTATTGAAGCTATAAAAAGACCCCACCCCCACTCTTTCACTCACACTATTTATCCGAGTGTTTTGGAGTTTGCGCTTAAGGGTCTTCGATTCTTTGAAAGTGCTAAATGTTAAGGGTCTTAGAGCTAGTTCCTAGGGTGATTGGAACAGAAGATTGAAGGAGTATTTTGGAGAATTTGTGGGTTGAAACTTTTTGGAGACATTTGCAACGGAATTTGGAGCAGATTTGGAGATCTTTCAAGGTAGATTGGAGGGTGATTTCAAGCCCATTCAAAGCTGGACTTTCTAGACAGATTTGGAGGCGCTCTTCAAGGTATGTAAAATGTGCACTGTATTCCTTTAATTTTGTAGTGAATAGTCTCTTTAGACTTTAATAGCGTTATTTTTTTTATAGAATTAAAAAAATAGGGTTTTAATTTACAGATTTATATTGCTTGCCATGGCTACCAAAGATAGAAAAGATGTTGCATGGGTACATTGTCAATTGTATGAGGGGAAAATGGTGCAACTATTGTCAGAAGGAGGTTGGGTGGGGAGGTATAAATAGGTTGAAAAAACACTTTACTAGTACAAGGGGGAATGTAAGACCATGCCTCAAAGTCTCTGGTGACTTGAGAGTTGAGATGCTTGGTCTTCTTGAATCTTACCAAGCCAAAAAATCCAAAAACAAGAGGGTGCAGAGAGATATAGGGAGAAGTTGTAGCTCTGATTTTCTTTAGAGAAACCCTAGTTTTGAAGAATCCTCTAGTTTTCCCAACCCTGCCCATTAACATTATACCATTCCTAGGGAAGAAAATGTTGCAGTAGGTGGTGTTGGTAACAATACATCTGAATTTAAAAAACCATGTGGTAGCCTTGAGTCTTTCTTTCAATCCCACACTATCCCTGGTGCTCAACCCATTATTGATGCCAAATGGAAGGTGGAGAAGGAGGCTGCTTGGGAATGCATTGCTTGATGGTGGTATATGAGACATACCTTTCAATGCTTCAAGGTCGATACATTATCAACCTGTGTTGGATGCTATAGCTTCATGTGTTCCAGACTTCAAGGGCCCTGGCTATGAGGATATTGGGGGGCACTTTTGAAAAATGAAGTGGAAAGGGTACAAGAATAACTCATAGAGTTCAAAACTCATGGTCTAAAACAGGGTGCACAATCATGTCTGATGGATGGACTCCATTTGGTGGACTCCATGTGCAACCCATTGTTTGGACCTCATGCTTGAGGATATTGGGAAAATTCAGTGGGTGAAAAGGTGTGTGGAATAAGCAAAATCTATCACAAGATACATTTACAACCACTCACGGGTTTTGACCCTTGAGGAAAATGCACTAGTGAAAAAGAGCTTGTCAGGCCAACTATCACAAGATTTGCAACTAATTTCCTTACATTGCAGTTCTTGATTGAGCAAAAGGCCAACTTGAGGAAGATGTTCTCTTGTGATGAGTGGAATGCATCTCAATGGAGCAAGAAGTCTGAAGGAAAAGACATCGTTGATAAAGTCTATGAGAAAGCATAGATCATACTTTTTAGCGAGCCTCTTGTGAAAATCCTGAGAATGGTGGATGGTGATAAAGAAGGGATGGGGTTTATTTATTAGGCCATGGTTTAGGCCAAGGAGGCAATAAAGGAAGCACATGAGGGAAAAAGACAAAAATATCTTCCTTTGTGGAAAATAATTGATGAACGATGGAACAAACAATTCTATCGGCTTTTACATGCTGCAAGCTATTACTTGAACCCAAGGTAACTAATTTAAAAGTTTTTAAGTTATATTACTAAATTTTAATTGCAAGAGTTTATCATTTTTTGAAATTGATGATCTTTTTTATCTTGAATCTTTTGAAGGTACCATTACACAAGATTTTGAAGCATATGGGGAGGTAAAAGAAGGATTATATAAATGCATTGAGCGCATGGTCTCTGACCCCAATAACCAAGATGAGATACACAGCAAGCTCTTGCATTTCAATGAGAGACTTGGTATCTTTGGCCTGGCTACAGTCGTACGATCTAGATCAAAACATCCTCCAGGTAATGAATTACAAAGTCTTTAAATTTTAATTCAATGGAGACTTTTTCGAGTTTGTGCTTAAATTCATTTGCTAATTTTTATTTGTCTTTACATGCAACATATCAGTGGCAGCAATTTAGTAGCTAGTGCCTTGATTTGCAAAAATTTGCAGTTCGAATATTGAGCCAAACATGCAGTGCTTCTGGTTGTTAATGCAATTGGAGTGTTTTTTAGCGTATACACACCAAGAAGCACAACCGTTTAGAGCAAAAACGGTTGAATGATATGGTATTTGTCCAATACAACCTTAGGTTGAAGCGCAACCAATTACAAAACAAGACCCCTAAATCGTGTTCCATATTGTTAGATGATGGTGATGCATCATTAGATTGGGTTGTGGAGACTCAGCCAGCGGCAGTTGACAATGAAGACCTCTCATGGCTGAATTTGGACCCACTTCCACAACAGCAAGATGTGGGAGTTGATGTTGGATGTAGAATTTTCAGCACTCTCCCAAGCAGGTTTCCAACTCCATTTAAAACATTGTTTAATGCCCAACCCAATTTATATTTCTGCTACAAATTAAATTTTTCTCATAAACAATATAGGACTGAAACACAAGAAGGATTTCTACAACAATTTCATGAGCAGCAAATAAACACATTCACACATTAATTTTCAAGACACAGTGGTTTTGGTCCAATGAACCAGGAAAAACCCCAACCTCCAGAAAAAACCTCTAAGAGAGAATTTATTTATCAAGAGAATTTACAACGATAGACAAAAAAATATATCAGTCCAACTTATCTCAACTGGATGAAGAAACTCTGCCTCATTTTTCGTGCCAAATAGAAAATCAACCCCAAAAAATTATGCTGCAACCTCCTTGAAAATCATGTTGTTGTACGTACTGTAAGGCAGCCGTACAGACGGGCTATACAGCCTATCTGTATGGAACTGTCTCGATTTCTGTGTCAACTGACTTCCTCGAGAATCGGACCAAAAAATTTGTGCCTCGAAAATTGTGCTCGACTTCTCGGGAATCATGCCAAAAAATTTGTGCCTCAAAAATTGTGCCCTCAATTTATGTGCCTTGGGATTCGTACCCTGTAAGGAATCCGTACAATGTTGAAAATCAAGCTTAAACTCAGCCCAACACTTAGTAACACTCTGATATCAGTCTTAAATGTTCATAAAATCAAATGTATATCACATGCATGTAAATTTTTTGTGTCTGTAAGCTGATATACTGTAACTAAGCAAACTTTGCAGCGGAAAATAACTCAAAATCAGCAGACTGTAATACACTTAAAGACACAGTAATTTTTGGTCAAATAGACCCTGGAAAAACCCCACACCTTGGGGAAAACCAGCATGCAAGAGAAAATTTTATTGTGGAGCTTCAGAAGAAAGTTTTACATGGAAATGTACAGCACTAAATATTCAGCATTAATTTCACAGTATTTATCTCACAAGTACCACAGTCCAACAGCTAGAAAACAGCACCCAACTTTGGAACCAGTGCCCACAATGTTGTACGGCCCTTTCTCTGTCTTTATCTCAGCAATGTACCACGATTTCTGTGCACCCACCGCTTCAGCACTACTGCTGTACTGTACAGGTACACTGTACGGCCTCTCTCAGCAGTAAACTACTCCAGTTTCAGCATCAAAACTCTTCCTTGGTATCTGTGCATGCAAAAGACAGTATGGCCAGCATTCTACAGCAGTATGGCCACCTTCAACAGCAGCTGTACGACCAGCATTAATGTCTGATTTTTCTAGGGAAACGTGCTCCTCTTTTGCCTTCAAAAGTGCGCCCCTTTTAGTGCTGTACCAACTGCATTTAACTCAGCAGTCAATCTGGAAGTGCGTGCCCCTCTTTTCCTCTGAAAAATGCGCCCTTCTTTTCCTCTGTCTCAGCTCCAATACTCCAAAATTCCTCTCTTGAATTCTGCGCCCAAGAGGAAATAGCTCTCTCCTCTTGGAAATCGAGCCTCACCAAAAATCTCTTTTGGATGTGTGCCAAAATGAAGTCTCAGCACTTTTATTTACCCTATTAGGGTTATTCTCATGACTTTCTACCTTCAATGGACGAGATTAGATCTTAGCCAAGAGATCTATGGCTGGGATCTAATCTCTCACTCACTTAAATCTCCTAAGTGAACTTTACAATAAATTTTTCCATTGAAAAAGTCATATTACCCTAAATTAAATAAAAGTACACTTTATGACTTAAAGTCACTTTAAAAACATATTAAAGTGCAACTCACTATTAAATCATAAAGTCACATTAAAAAAAAGTACTTTAATAAAAACACATTATTAAAGTCACTTTAGAATATAAATGAGACTCCATACTTAATCACCCCTGCACCTAGGCACCTGATGCAGGAGTGCCACCGAGCTATCAAAAACTAACATACAATACAGCCTATACAAAACAGGAATAAATGCTCTTGATGTTGTCTCGATTTGCGTGCTCTGTTGTTGTACTTTCCTTCCTCAATTTGTGTGCCCAATGAAAAATGCTCCTATTGCTATTTTTCTCTCTTTCTCAGAAAATGGCTCTCTTCTCTCTCAAAATGCAAAAGTGCCTCTTCACTTGGAAAACTATCATTTTAGGTAAACAGTTAGGGTGAATGAAAATCCATCTAATCCTAGGGCTCAAATTAGACTAGATGAGTGGTTGTGATTAAAATCACTTTTCTCCACAAAATAAAATTAAATTCACTCACTTTTTAAATTTTCACTTAAAGTGCACTTTATTTTCTAAAGTGCAGTTAATGCTCATCTCAACTTTCAAGTCAATAATATAAAGTCCAAGTGACTCAACCCCTTTTTCTAGTGACTTAGCCAAATGTCACTTAAGGTAACAACTCCAAGGTATAAAAATCAACACTCCCTCTTACCAAGGAAGTTGTTCTTCACCACACCCAACTTGTCTCTTAAATGATTGAACATGCCTCTTCCAAGAGACTTCGTCAGGATATCTGCTACCTACTCATCAATGGAGATATACTGCAATGCCACAACTCCTCTCTGAACATAATCACGGATGAAATGATATATGATCTCAATATGCTTTGACCTGTTATGAAATACTGGATTCTCAGAGAGCTGGATGCAACTCTAATTGTCATGGTAAATCACTGTAGGTCCCGGCTTCTGATCAAATAAATCTACCAACAACTTGCGAAGCAACAACACCTCACAACTGGGCTGACTAGCTGCCATATACTCAGCCTCTGCAAAACTCAAAGCAACAGACTTTTGCTTTTGACTGAACCACGACACTGTTGCCGAGCCCAAACTGAAACAACATCTGGAAGTGTTCTTCTGGTCTGCCACACTACCTGCCCAATCTAAATCTATGAAGCCAATCAATCTGATCCCATCCGATCTCCTATAGTCCAGAACATAATCCATTGTCCCTGCAAGGTATCTCAACGCATACTTTGAGACTACCCAGTGCACCCTCCTAGGCTCCACCATGAACTAACTGAGAGTGTTCACGGCAAAACACAAATCTAGTCTAGAGTTGACCAAATACATCAAAGAACCAATGAGTTGACGATATAATGTAGGATCCACCAACTCTCTCTCAAAAGCATGAAGCTTCTTCCAGTTGGTGACCATCAGTGTAGACATCGGGCTACAATCTTCCATCCAAAATCTCCTCAGAATATCAACTGCATATTTTCCCCGCCCCAAAAAAATATGACCATGCTCTTGCCAAATCTCCAATCCCAAAAAATAGTGCATCAACCCAATGTTCGTCGTCTCATACTCTGAAGCAAGATCTCTCTTGCAAACTGCAATAGGTCTCTCTCCCCCTGTGATAAACAAGTCATCCACATACAACTGAAGAATGAGCGAATCATCTCCAACCATGATGAAATAGAGATTCAGATCTGCCTCAATCTTCTGAAAACCCATCCGCAGCAAGAGTCTAACCTGGAATACCAAGCTCGAGGAGCTTGCTTCATCCCATATAAGGCTTTCTTCAAACTGCAAACATGAGACTCTCCCATGAATCTCAAAGCCCTGAGGTTGCTCCACATAAACCTCCTCCTGTATGATTCCATTGAGAAATGTGGTCTTCACATCCATTGAGAAATGCAGTCTTCATATCACGAAACCGGTGCAAAGGTTTCATCATAATCAACTCCCTTAATTTGTGAAAACCCCTGCGCCACAAACCAAGCCTTGTACTTCTCCACACTACCATCTACAGCATGTTTTAGCTTGTAAAGCCAACGAGAAGTCACCATTGACTTCCCCTTAGGTCTCGGAACAATCTCCCAAACATCGCTTTTCATGATGGAATGATATCCTTCCATCATGGCATCTCTCCAAACATGATGTTGAGAGGCCTCCTCAAATGTAGATGGCTCAGAATCATGAAGACTGACAACCAACGCCATACCCAATCTGTTTGGCATCTGTATAGCCCTCACTAGCTCCTTGGGCGTTCCAAACTCCTTTGCCTCCTTCAAAGTCTCCCGAAGCCACTTAGGCTTCTTCTTCCTTGAAGGTTGCTCCCACACTTGTAATAATCCAAAAATTCACAAAAATTTAAAATTTTCATGTAACATAAAATGTCAAGGTTGTCACTGCCAATGAACCATTAATTGTTAGCAAATACTCAAACAATTATAAATAACAAAGAGCATTATATTTCTTTAACGCTATATAATTTATTATTATCTTGAAATGCTATGTTAGGGATGTTAAACACAGCAATTTATGATTTAGAAAGTCATAAAGGAAACTACATCTACTCTGATACTAAGTGTGTTAATATTTTCTTTTGTCAAGTAGGAAAGAATCTTAGATGAGATCGAGGCTTACTTAGCTTATAGCTACCGCAGTGGAGTAATGGTTCTTTTACAGGTTCTAAAATAGGTAAACAATTTATTGCAATAAAAAAGATACTCCATTAGCATAGGATAAGATGCTAGTTAACAATGTTTGTTTGCAACTTGACCCTGTAAAAGGTATTGTTGGTGATTTTAATATTGTCAGCTACATAAATGATCATAATAGCACTACTGGAAAAGGAATGGATTATGTGTAGTTAAGTTTATTACCATAGTACTTGATCCAATAAACTTTCTTCTTGTAGTTTCAGTTATATGCTTATTCTTCATTTTGAGGTGTTATAAATTGAGAACAGCTCCACTTCTGCCAAAAAGAGTATAGTGTCCTAATAGTTTCATAAACGAGAAGATATGTTACACAAATTTGCATCCATATCTACATATTTGTCGTTTAGAGAATAGACTATGGTTTTGTTCATATCTATTTGGGTCCTTTTACACTTTGAATAATCTACGTTACTGATTTCTTCTAAATCATATGTTATTACTTATTTTTCTTGCATACAAAAGAGCTCTCAATTACTAAAAGTAATTTGTGATTTCTAAAGTATTATTATACTAATCATTGCTCCAAGATTCTTATGATTAAGTAACCCCATGTAACTCATTTATTTATTTTTAATTTGTAAACTATTATTGTTAATAGTAGACATTAACTAAAATGAGGATTGCTTAAATATATATATATACCAAGGTCATAGATGAAATATGCTTAAAACCCTAGTGGTTGTTGTAAGGAGGAACTCGAGCTCTCTCAGCCGAGACTTGAGGAAATGGTTTCGGGCCTTATCAACCACGATGAACTTAAAAGAGTAAAATTTGTAAACTGGCTTTAGTCGTGACTCTTACTGTCATGCCAATGGGTTGTTAAAAGCGGATTGTAAGGGTTTTTAAGTGAAGATTGGATGGTCGTGCTTATAGCAACTCTCGATTTGAGAAGGGCTCTCATAGTCGTAAACAGATGGTTGTTTATTTTCAATTTTGTGAATTTTGTTTAACTTAAGAAATAGTTTTTTATCAGGCTTTTAAGCCTTGACAGTTAATGTAAAAGCCCGCAGGCCTAATTATGTCTGTTTAGTTTGTTTTTAAATACTTAAGAAAATTTCACAACTTACAACTAAAATTTGCAGTATCTTTGTTTGGTTTATATTTATGTATACTTTTGTGTATTAGTTATTCTTATTATTATTCAGTTTTTCGATGTTTAGGGTTAACTTGATAAGTAAGAAATTATTGTTTCTTATTAAAAGAAAAAGATTTGAAGATTCTTGGTAAGAAATAATTTGATAGCAATAGAATAATTAATGCTGCAATGAAATTTCGAAAATATGACTGAGATTGATATTATTAAATAGTTACATTTCTTTTCTGAAAATTTTCTGGGATAGTCTGTGCTAGGTTTTGGTATTATTTAAATTTTGAATTTATTCTAGTGTGAAAGTACAGATCTTTTGCAAAACCCTAAATATTTTTAATGGTTTACAGAGTTAGTACTTTTGTTTCAGTAAACCTAGTTACGATTTCTCACAAAGTCAACTAGGTAAATAGTTAACCTAAAATATTGTTTACTAAGTTAAACCTAGTTTAAATATTTTATTGTTCCTATATTATTTATTTAGGTCTACTTACTAGATTTATAATTTATAACTTTAATAGTTTTCCTGTGTAAAATATTATACATAATAGCATGTATTATCTTAAACTTATTCTTCTATCTTTAATTAATTAATTTTAATACTGTGAATAGATATTACAAATGCAGCTAGGTACTGTAAATAATTTACACAAATCCTATAGGAAGTAATCATTTGCATATGCATTCAAGTTTTGATGAATCTACTTATCTGAAATAAATATACCTGTTGTACTAGAGTACTGCCTTGCAAGAGGTGTGGAAAAATACAGTTTAGGTAATTTTTCCTATCTATCAAATTACTCAGCAATATCTATACTAGTTACTAGCTTTCACAGCATAAATAACTTTTCCTATTTATCCCTAACAGAAATAAAACAACAATATACTATAATCATGAAAAACTCTTAACTTTTCTGTTGCAGTAAATAAAATAATAACTGAGCTTAAACAAATAGAAGTTGTAAAATAGATGAGGTGACAACAGCTTATGGAAGTTGTTCCTCCCAACCAACTCCTAGAGAAGAGCTAGATTGCAATTCTCAGGACCCCCGAGCTTGTCTCCTGCTCCTCCTGGTAGAGTATTGGGTGAGAGATGTAGTCTTGAGATCCTCTGCAACTCCATTGAGTGTTTAGCAGTAACTCAGCTCTGCTTACAGCAGTATGAACTCAGCTTAGATTAGCTGCACTAGTTCAGTCTTCAGCACTTATCCCCTCAAACTTACTTCAACTAGTCCCCTCCATCGAATTCACATGTGCACTTCATTCACTCAGAATGATCACAAATTCAGAATGAGCAACCTCAGTTATCTTCAATGGAAAGTTTTTATTAGCATGCCTAGGTCTTTTGGGTCAGTTTTTACTTAATGAGCCACCTGCTCCTATTCCACTTTCTTGGGGAATTATGACCACAAAAATAGGGAAGTTCCCACCTGCAACAACTTGAAGTAGTTTGAGGATGCTGCCACATGTCAATCTGCTCTCAACCCAGTCTCCTCCACCAAGTTACCAGTAAACACTCATTTAACAGCTTCCCTAAGCTATTGTCTCATCTTTTTATTTATTTATTAATAAAACATTCTGCAATACATTAAATTATCCTTGACCCCACTTGGTCATTAATTACAAACTTTAACATAAAATATAACATAATGTTCCTCAATAACATAAAATTGTTTCGCAAATTGGGGCATTTCACAACATTGGTCTATCCTCATCTGATGAACTCCCAAAGGTAGAATGCCCAATAACCTGTGAACCAGAAGTTGGTGAGCCAACACCTGGTGAACCCTGTGATCCTGTAGCTCTATATGGTGAACCTGTGACATGAGACCCAAAACCTGTCCCCAAAGATCCTGCTGGTTGAACCACTGAAACTGGATAACCTGTGCCTATACTCTATGGTCCAGTAACCCCGAAAACCTGTGAACCTGTTGTTGCCGCCTTACACACACCTGGGTCACGTTGCAGAAATCTTCAAGCCACTCGGTGTGTCCTTGGGGGCAAGTCTCGAGTCAAGGCTATCACCTTGTTCTTGACTCCTCCGTTTAGGCTCAACTCCTAACGAAGCCAAGGGGGGTAGACCCTATTAAGTTACTAAGGCTAAAATACTTAGTATGGTGATGTTAAACTGAATGAGTTGCTTAGGAGTTTGAAATTTAACCATAAACGATCAAAGATGACAAGATACAAAGATGAGCGCATGAAAGCACAATGTTGAGGCACAATATATATATATATATATAGCAAGAAAATAACCAGTGCCTTAGAATGGAGTCAAAATAAAATCAATGTACTTGCATGTGCTTGGAGTGAATGTTTTGCAATTGCCTCTTGGTACGTTTTAAGTTAATGTGAGGTGTGAGTTGATTAAATTTAGGCGAAGGGGTGGACTCCAGATATACTCGAAAGTACTTGGAGTATGTCCAAAACTAAACTTTCACGGCTACCCGCAAGGAATATGTGAGCTGAATGGAGTCTCTGGGGCTATTGTTCATAACGCACCCGTTAGGGTGTGATAGAGATCAGCACCCCGAGGTCACTTTTCAGAAGTTTTCGCTTCCTTTGGGTATTTTTCCACCGTAATGGTTTGATCTAGGTGTTGGATTTTCACCTGATGGTTTGTCAATTTGGGAGAGTGAGTCCTAATTATTCTAGTCACTCAAATGCTTTTGATACAACTTGACTGATCGGACGAACCACAGCCAAGTGCAGAGCATACACACCGGAGCCTTGTCAATTTTAGTTGATTTTAAAATGGGTGTTCTTGTTAAAAAAGAAAACCCTCCAAGAACCTCTTTCGATCCAAGTGGATCTCAATCGAGGAATCAAGGAGAGGTTAATTTTATAATAGCTGAAAAAACAAATGATGAAAAGGAAAACACAGATACACAATTCCGGTTTTCTAATTAGTCCTACCACGCATCTCTTTCCCCTTTCGGGTCAATTGGGAAGTCGGGTAAATATTAAGATTACTTTGAAATATCAAATATGGAATATGAAATTGATAATGAATCAAAGTATACTACCCTGCAGATTAGAGCTACGCTAGTTTGAAAAGATATGAACAAAAAGTAAAAAAAAAGGACACCGACGCAAATCCCCCCAAGGGGGGATGAGGAATGGGCTCAAAAGAGCCTATTCAAAAAATATTTTTATTATTATTGGTTACAATATCAGCAAACTGAAATATCAGAAACCTCTTGGTCCTTATACAAGATGAAACCAAGATCTTACAACTTCGCAAAATTTTTAAATTTTAGTGAAAGGAGAGACCCCTGGGGGATTTGAACGCTCCTGAGGCCACTTTCGAGCAGCAGCTTCTTTTCTTTTCTGTTGCACCTGCTAAAAACCAGCAAGCATGTTAGAATCGCATACGCCCAAAAGCACTTTAAGAGTACCTTTGGATTAGCCTACCTTAAATCAAAAAGATTAAGTTAAAACTAGCTAAACATGTGAAAAAGGAACCAAGGAAAGCAAGCTTTCCTTGGGATCTTGGCTTGTTGTTTGTGCAGCCAATGAAATATGCACTGATTGCTGGATTCAATCTTTTTAAAACAGAAAAGGAAATCTAGAGCATGCAACCTACTGATTTTCTTTAACTTGCCATGCAAAATGGACGATTTCCTTATGCTAGATCTAGAAGGCTTAATGATACTTCTCAGAATTAAGATAAGATCTAGACTATGAGCTTTGAAATAGCAGATCTATGTAAATTTTACTTTGATATAACAGATCCAAATGATAATAAAGCTTTCGAATACAGTAACCAGGTAAGAAAATTGATTTTGAAGGAGGAAAAGGAGAAGAGAAGTGCTTGTTGCTGAAGCAGATCTGCAATGGAAACTTGTTAGTGGAATACAGAGGGGCAATGTCTTCACAAAACTTTTGGATGTGCAGTGGAGTCAAACTAGATCCACAGCTCATCCAATCCTTGCTACCTGAAAGCTAAACACACAATCCTGCACGAAACCTCATGAGATCTGGATATATATATGAAAAAGAGACAAGAATTACATGCAAATAAACTTATTAAACATGTATAATCTAGATCTTCTAACATATATGCTATGAGATATAAGAAAAACAAGTAACCTTACTTGCCCAACTATACTCCTATTGATTCAGCTGAATCGTTCAAGCCAGACAGGGTTCAGATGCAGAAATTGAGAGAAAAGCCGACAACATCAATAGCCATAAGACAATGCTTAATCCACACATATGAGAGCATTACACCATTTGGCCTCCAAAGCTTCTTTATTTCAACAATCAAAAAATTACAACAGCACTACAATAGCAAGCCCTTCAATCCAACTCTAACTAGCTTGGAAGAGGGAGCTTGTGCCTGGATATATACAAAAACCAGGAGATCCAACCCAGGGGGGGCACAAATCCCAAGGAGATAGATCAAATCAGTTGAAGAAGAGTCCATCAATGCCTGAATTGTGTCTAGCTGAGCCAGATCTGAGTCTCACTAAGTGCAACTGTCAATCGGGGGGCTGATCTGACTATCACCTCAACCTGTTGACTGAAGCATCCACCAAAAACTCATCCAGATGAGCCAAAAACGTGTGGAGGAGAGAGGGAGGGTGAAATTCCCCATAAAGGATGCTGAAGATCAACTCTGGATCTGATTTGATCACCTCCTTCAGTCAAGGATTTGTCAGATCTAGTCAATCTAGTTCAGATCTGACTGATTTCAATCAAATCGGCTCAGAATCCACTGATCTATGATTCTGGATTTGCTCCATTATTCATCAATTTATTAATTAAAATAATCAATAATTGATTTTTGGGGCTTTCTGACCTGAGTGATGGAAAATCACTCAAAACTAGGAAATAGTGGGTCCATAGGTTTACATGGTGCTCTTAGCTTGAAAATGAGCACCTACATGACTGAAACTTATTCTTTGGCCCACTTTTATTACAAAATCAATTTTTCCAATTAAACTATTAAAAAATAGCCTAAGTTTTGGAAAAATTAAATTTTAATAAAAAACACTGAAAAAATTAAAAAATTGAAAAAACCTAGGGGGACTTAGACAAGTTCATATGACTCGACCATGATGTCTAGCATGTTTATACATTGGGCTCAAACTTTGTCCTCTTCTCAGAAAGGACATGTGAATAAGTCAAGAAGCCAAATATCTGAAAATGACTCACCTCAGGCTTCTTGCCTATGAAACTCTCCTCAGGTGTCTTGTTCCCCACGACAAAATGGGGACTTCTGTTATGAAGGTATACAGTTGTAATGCATGCCTCCGCCAAAAGGAAGAAAGGAAGTGACTGATCATGTAACATGGCTCTCACAGCTCCAACTATAGATCTGTCCTTCCTCTCTGCCACTCTATTTAGCTCAGAAGTGTCTGGTACCGTCAACTATCTTTGAATTCCCTCCTGTCTGCAATATTCATCGAACTCCTTGGAGGTATACTCACCCCCGTTATCTAATCTAAGTGCCTGAATTTTCCTCCCAGACTAGTTCTCCACAAGAGCTTTGAACTCTTGGAACCTCTATAAGACCTCAGATTTCTTGCCCTTCAGGAAGTAGATCAAGGTCTTCCTAGAATGGTCATCGATTAATGTCACATAATACTCGAACCCTCTCAAAGAAACAATTGACATAGGACCACACAATTCGGAATGTATCAAATCAATGACTCCTGCTGACCTGCTATCATTGCTAATAAAAGCAGTCTTGGTGTACTTTCCCAAGGCACACCCCCTGCATAAAACATTGTGCTCCGTACTGAACTCTGGCAAACCTGTAACCATATACCTCAATATCCTTAAAGTTGGATAATGCAGATGAGCCATCCTCCTGTGCCACAGCTCACAAAGCTCGTTGGTGCTTCTATGTGCCAAAGCATGCTGGGGCTAAAACAAGAGCTTGTACAATTTCCCACATCTGACTCTAATGGTGTAGGAAGCATATGGTCCTACAATCTTGGGAAAAACACACACATGTCCATCCAGGAAGGACACCCCAAGGCCTCTATCCTCGATCATGGAAACTGAGATCAAGTTCTTCTTCAGCCCAGGTACAAACACTACATCTCTCAAAATCATGGGACTCATGGACTCTCTCTGAAAAGTAATGGTCCCATGCCGAACTGCTCTGAAAGCTGTGTCATCCCCCAACACTACCTCCACACCAATCTCTATCCATGAAAGTTGGAAGAACATCACTCGAGCACCTGTCATGTGGCTCGAAGCTCCACTATCAATATACCACATGCTGGTGGTTGATGCACTCAAAGAATGACCTGTCAACAAGGAATACTCCCTCTCAATATCAACATCTGCACTGGTGATGATGGATGCTCTCTCTCTCTAACAACATGCCCAGTACAGAGAGAAGACTCTCAAATCTCGCTATAAACTCCTCCACCTCTGTCGAAGTTGTTGTCTGTTGCTGCTGCTTCTTCTTCTATGGACACTGCCCAACATAGTGTCCAACTTCTGACAAGCAAAGCAATTCACAATGCTCAAATCCTTCTTTTGTCCCTCCTGCTACTTAGCCCCACCCTGCATGGGGCCCTTCTTAAACTTCTTATTTGTCACGTCCCCACCCTACTACCAGCGAGAGGACGCGACTATAATGCTAACAATCCGGGCAAACTAGCCCCATGAACATAATAATAAAATTGCAGTGAAATAAAAACATAGATGCATAATTATAAAATACAGCGGAAGCCAACTACATCTTGTTCAAACATTCATAGCATTCAACATGTTCATCATTTATCATTGAGCAACAAATACCATTGTAGATATAAATAGACAAGAGATAGACAAGAATACTTATATTAACAGAAGCGCATCCCGCAACCAGCTACGTCACTGCAACGTTCCACCCAACCATAGGCTAGTGTGCTCATCAATCGCTCAGCAACACTACCACCCCGAGCTGGGCATGATTCCACAAGGAATAAGGTAAACACTTGCAAGCTCACACGTAGCTAAGGATACACAAAACTCGGCCAAGCCAACACAGTTGGGTTTATTAGGCTATTAAAAAGCTGGAAAGGTTGGCTGCTAAGCTAGTGAGCTCAATCCTAGAGCTATGGACAGCTACACCAGAACTAGCCTGACTTCTAAAACATCCACACACGCCCAACACAAGGAAGCATCCCCTTCTCTGCTACACAGTCCCTCGGGCTATGCCTTCCCTTCCCGTGCTATTCAGGGGGTGTAAAAAAGAAAGCCAGCCCTCTAGCTCTGTCTGTGAGGCTCCTGCACACACTAGGTTTATCAAGCAGGCTCAGACCCCATTTCCATTCCAAAAACAGTTCAACCAAAACAGCAGAGGCATACACAACAATTTCCAGATCTGGGATTAATGAAAATCGACTTGGGAGCGACTTGGGAGCCAAAAACAAATTTGCAGATGGGTAAAACAACCCCCTTGGCAGCAATTCGAATTCCAGATTCGTTTATGGCCAAAACGAACTCAATCGGCACCCAAATTCATGGCTTTGTTTCCCCCATTGGCTGTACAACTCTGAACACGAAATTCCCCAACCGTGGAGAGGTGGAAACAACAGAAAAACGCCCAGGAGTGATCCCAACCACTGAACATTAACAAAAACACTTCCCAGCCTTGGGAAAAATGAAGAACACAACAAAGAACGTGAATGGTGAATGCCATGAGCTCCAAAATCGTGGGGAAGACCAAAAACATGAATGATTTCACACACAACAAGTTTTGGATGCCTATGAGAGCTCACGTGAAGGGAAAATGGGTGAGGAAAACATGCCAACGTGAAAGCATGGTAGAATGGCCTACGTTTTTGGGTTTTTGCTTGTCCAAGGAATCAAAACGCGTTTCCCAAAAACTGATGGCTTCTCCAATTCGAATTTGGGTTGTCATACATTGCCCATCCCATGTAATAACCAACCCAACCAATTTCTGGCAGTAATAAATGATTGGGTGAATGAGACAAGAAAGGTAGTTGACATTTTGATGGGTTCTCCCTCTGACATTTGGCTTTTCCCCATTGGCCCCAAAGGTTTGAATATTCCCCCCCCCCCCAATCCTTAGGAAATCATGCCCCTTCTCATTAGGAAATCGCAACGTGGCTAGCTAGCACAAAATACCATCATCACCGATTTAATCGCCGGAACATAAAACAATAATCCATGGTGGGGATTTTTCATGTAGCTCCACACCATGATTAATTACAATATGTACATCATTCAATGCAAACGGGGTCAAAACCAAGGTGTCACATTATTCCCCTTTGTAGTCAACGCCACATTCTCCCCATCCTCCCTGCTAGTAGAAGAGTTTCCCTACACAAGACCTCTCCAGGTCTCCTCTTGAACAAAATCATCACAAATCCTGTCCCATGTAGGTAAGTTCTCCCTGGCCACTATAGCCTCCACAAACACAACCCGAGTCTCCTCTTGAACAAGATCATCACAAATCTTATCCCATGTAGGTAAGTTCTCCTTGGCCACTATAGCCTCCACAAACACAACCCAAGGATTTGAAACCCCATTCAAAGTTGTCCGCATTAACACCAAACCAGCAACAACCTCCCCCACTGCTGCAAGCTCCCCCACAACCTCAGCTTTGGCCATATTTATACTTTTCAACTTCTCCCTCAAAACAATCTTCCTATTCTCATTTAAGCTTTGAAACAAGTTGGTCAAAGCATCCCACATCTGAAATGCACGGGTCTTACTCGAGATGTGTGGGATCACATGGTCTTTCACTGCATCTAGGATTATTCTTCTAGCTTCTATGTCTTTCTTGTTGAAGGCAGTAAGTGTTGTTGCATCAATGGAAGGGGGAACAACAATAGGATTTGTTGTAGTGTTGTGAACCACCTCAACCCACAACTCATTTTCCTCCAATATCAGCACTAGCCTAGCTTTCCATGGGACAAAATTCCCAACCCCATCAATCCTATCCTCCAACCTAAGACTTGTTGTCATTTTCTCTGCAAAGTCCAAGTTTCAACAAGGTGTGAACTTAAGTCTGAAATTTTTAACTATGTAAAATTCTGCCCTCTTTTTAACAAAGCTCTGATACCATGTAGAATTTTTAGCACTCTCCCAACCCGGTTTCCATCTCCGTTTAAAACATTGTTTAATGCCCAATCCAATTTATATTTCTGTTGCAACTTAAATTTTTCTCAAAAACAATATACGACTAAAACACAAGAAAAATTTCTGTAGCATTTTCATGAGCATCAAATAAACACATTCACACATAAATTTTCAGACACAGTAGTTTTGGTCCAATGGCCCAGGAAAAACTTGTGAGAGAAATTTTATTTATCTGGAAAATTTACAACAATAGACAGAAAAAAATATCTGTCCAACTTATCTCAACCGGATGAAGAAACTCTGACTTGTTTTTCATGCCAAACTGAAAAATCAAACCCAGAAAATTCTACTGCAACCTCGAAAATCGTGTTGTTGTACGGACTGTACGACGACCATACGAACGAGTTGTACGAACCTATCTCGATTTCTATGTTGACTGAACGCCTCAAGAATCGTGCCCAAAAATTTGTGCCTCGCAAACCGTGCCTCGATTTATGTGCCTCGGGATCTATACCCTACACGGAATCCATACAGTACTGCCTGTACAGAACAACAATAAATGTTCTTGTTGTTGCCTCAATTTATGTATCCTACTGCTATACATTCCTTCCTCGATTTTCATGCCCAAAGAAAAATGCTCCTGCTGCTATTTTTCTCTCTTTCTCAGAAAATGGCTCTCTTCTCTCTCAAAATGCAAAAGTGCCTCTTCACTTGGAAAACTTTTCTTTTAGGTAAAAAGTTAGGGTGAATGAAAAGCCATCTAATCCTAGGGCTCATATTAGACTAGATGAGTGGTTGTGATTAAAATCACTTTTCTCCACAAAATAAAATTAAATTCACTCACTTTTTAAATTTTCACTTAAAGTACACTTTATTTTCTAAAGTGCAATCAATGCTCATCTCAAGTCATTAATATAAAGTCCAAGTGACTCAACCCCTTTTTCTAGTGACTAAGGCAAATGTACTTAGGGGAACAACTCCAAGGTATAAAAATCAACATTGATGATTGGACAGGTGCCTTCTAGACGAAGGGAGTCAAGTCAGGTGGCCTAAGCCCAGGCACCCCATTTTGAGGATTTGTATGTAGATGATGGCTCGGAGTCCGAGTCGAAGGCCTCTAAGCCTGAGGATTCAAAGGATTCTAATGATTAGATTGTTTAACCTATGACTCTAGTCTTTTCTATAGGCCATTTAGAGGCATTTTGTTGATGTATTTTGATTCAGACATGGATTGCACTAGATGTTAAGTGTTATTTTGGTTTTAGAAACTCTTATATGTTATATACATAAGAAACTTTGCATATTTTGTGTATAAATTATACTGGTTTGATCTCACATAGATGCACATGAATATTTAAGAAAAAAAAATTGAATATTTTATGTATTTTTATTGGACCAGTTTTATGATCTGTTTTTTTCTCGGTTTTTGTCCTGGTCGGGTTCTTAGGGTTGGTCAGTTCGTCCACCGGTTTGGTTTTTGTTACCTTGCTCTGAGTTGTTTATGCCCTAAATGAAAGTGATCACTGAACTGTGTTGGGCACACTACCACACTATGAGGGAGGGTGAATCAATGTGCTAGCTTTCCTAATCAAATTTCACTTCTCAAAGCTAAGCAGAGTTCATCAATCACTTTAAGCTATTAAGTACATCAATCAATACAAACACATCACAAGACAAATATAGTAAACTTTATTTATAGTTGAATATGAATTACAATGAAGACTTCAATCTTTCGATTACATCAGCACCAACTGACTGAAGAGCACCAACACCTATTCCAAGACACAGGTTATCTTAGCTCCAACTATGAAAGGTTGAGGAATCCAAACCTCAGGGTGCAAGACTAATCTTGCAATCACTTTCACTTGTCATCAATCAACCATCTACTTATTCCAACTGCTGCTCAAAACAACTTGTCCACTGTTGTCACTATCATGTCAATTCAACATACACTGTCATCATCCTGTCAATCTGTTGCCAAATACATCTTGTAATCACTGTCACGCCCACACTGTACTAATGCCATATCAACTTTTTTGTGACTGTTGAGTCATCACTGTGTATCACTGTCAAGTCATCATGGCAGAAGTATAAGATGGCAATCATTGAGGATCACTCTCACATCACTGTAAAGTCAATATCCTGGCATCATTGTCACAAGGTCATATCACTCTCCACGCCAGTCTTCTCAGCAAACTGCTGTCCTCCCAAATTTCCAAAAATCAGAGCTTGTACTGCTTTCACATTTTTCTGAGATGAGCGCTTGATGAAATGATGCTACCAACACTTCATTTAACAGTGGCTGTAGCTGCTTCTTAGTATACCCAAAATCAGAATCAAGATTAAAACATGACTTTAAAAATTCATCAAGATCTCACATTTGACTCCCTCGTGTCTGCTGCTATACTTCACTATCCAAAGTTCAGATAACAAAAGAGGACTTGAATTGAGACTTGTATTCTTCTGTCACGTGATCATACCTTCAAGAACTTGTATTTACAACTGCCTTCATACTGTAGTTACCTCAGTGCTCTGTTGACCCGAATTTCAGAGATAAGATAAGCTTCAAATTTACTGCTGCCACAAATCAGACTTTTGTTTCAGCACTGAATTTTCAGAGCTGTAAAGCAAGAAAAACACTTATGATTACTCAGACCTGCGGCTGTCCTCAGACTGCTCCTTTATTAGCCGACCTGCTATATGTATTTTATTTTTAATTTTTATTTTATTCTTGACTGAGCCAACATATCCTTTGGAAGAGCATATAATAGTTCACATGTATTACTTAGTATTTCTTTTAATTGCTTTAAGGAGCCACATCATTAGGGCTGCTAGGTTAGGGTCACACATTTACACTTTTTGCCATGTTTAAGGGCTGTCATATCATAGCCAACCAATATAAGAATTTTATTCTTATATGATTTTTGACTTGCTGTTTGACTGGTCCAAACTTAAGGAGTAAGGGCTATGTCTCCAATAGGTTATGCACTTCATCATCATCATTTTAGCAAGGGCTTCATCATGTGTAACACAAACATTAAGTCACAATGAGAGAATCAAACTTTAACACGTGTATGGATCATATGTCCAAAGTGTAACCAAATGCATGGATATTCCACCATGTGTGTAAGTATGCTCCATCATGTAATTCTTCAAGTGCTAGGGGATTGTTACCACTATCTCATTCATACATCAGGTCTTTGTCCTAGTCATCCACTGAGTTTGCCATGTCATCAACTACGTCCACAAGGAGCCACAATCAAGAGTTGCTTGTTTCTTCTATAGAAATGGGGCAGCAAGGGTTTTCTTTATTACCATAAGGTCTTCAACATACCTTGACATGACTTCATCAAAGCATAAGTAAAGGGTTCATCCACTAGGACCTTCAACAGCCATTAACGAGGCTCCATCAAGGGGATAAGGACTCCAACATACCATGACCAAGTCCCAAACCATCAAGGCTCCATGGCACCATATAGCTTCAAGACCATCATCAAAGGGCTCCACACCAAGAGGGCCATCATGACCTTGCCCATTGAGCTTTTGGCTTCAACATCATTATGACAATGGCTTTAAAGCCTTTCCTATGAGCAAGGGGCATCAAGAATATGTACACATATGACCCACATCATCTTCAACAAATGTCCACAGAAAAGGTCATTTGTGCCACCTAGTGCTCCAAAGCACTCACCATCTATGAACGGGCTCCAAATGCCCAACCTACCATATCCTGCTTGCCATGTCATCAACCTTTGTCACTCCTTTGTCATTAATGGCTTGTCGTCAATGACAACCATGCTCAACAAACTGTTCGTCTTCTGAAAGAACACTACCATTGAACTGCTCACTTGCTGGAAAATAAAATGTCACTGACCTGCTTATCCAATAGAGGCAAGATAGAAGACACATCCCAACCATATTGAACATTTACTGGAAGAATAGTGCCACTGATCTGCCCAACTGAAAAAGTGTCGAAAGGAACATCCTACAAGAGAGAATAAATGAGAGAGATGGGAGTACCTAATTCTATTAAGTTCAGTTGTAGATGAAATGAGAGTAGGAATACCCAACTCCATATATCTGAAAGAGCTCAAAGACAGCTGAGAAAGCTCAAATACAGTAGGAATGGGGTTGTGCATCCTAATACAGATTACGTCTAAGAGAGCACAACTAAGAAAGAAGTTTGAATACAATATGAGAGCTTCAATACAACTGAGAGAGCTCAAATACAACAGAGGTGTGGGTGTGCAAATACCCAACACACATGCACCTGAGACAGCGCAGCACAGAAGGAAGCTCAAATACAAAATGGTTGTTGGTTTACAAATACATTGCTCTACACAAGGAGTGGCCATGGCCATACTATAGAAGAGAGTGGATGTGCCAATACCCAACTCAAGTACAACTAGGAGTGAAGGCAGTTGAAATACAAGACAGAGTTCGTGTGTGAATAACCAACTAAAAATAGGTGTCCATGTGCTTATCTCTAAAATGGGTACCCATTATTACAGGTCCAAATCTCATAAAAATAGGTGTCCATGTGCTTATCTCTAAAATGGGTACCTATTTTTATAGCTCCAAATCTCATAAAAATAGGTGTCGATGCTCATCTCTCAAATGGGTATCTATTTTTATAGCTCCAAATCTCATAAAAATAGGTTTCCATGCTTATCTCTAAAATGGATACCTATTTTTATAGCTCCAAATCTCATAAAAATAGTTGCCCATGCTTATCTCTCAAATGGGTACCTATTTTTATACCTCCAAAACTCATAAAAATAGGTGTCCATGAAATGAGAGTAGGAATACCCAACTCCATATATCTAAAAGAGCTCAAAGACAGCTGAGAAAGCTCAAATACAGTAGGAATGGGGATGTGCATCCTAATACAGATTACGTCTAAGAGAGCACAACTAAGAAAGAAGTTTGAATACAATATGAGAGCTTCAATACAACTGAGAGCTCAAATAAAACAGAGGTGTGGGTGTGCGAATACCTCACACACATGCACCTGAGACAGCACAGCACAGAAGGAAGCTCAAATACAAAATGGTTGTTGGTTTACAAATGCATTGCTCCACACAAGCCGTGGCCAGACTATAGAAGAGAGTGGATATGCCAATACCCAACTCAAGTACAACTAGGAGTGAAGGCGGTTGAAATACAAGTCAGAGTTGGTGTGTGAATAACCAACTCAAAAATATGGTCGATGGTAGCCAAAAATAAGTGAGAGGGTTAATGCATACCCATCTCAACATAGGATCAGCCATATGCACAACATCCTCCCTAAAGATGGACAGAACAGGAAGTGAGAGCATTAGATCGCACCTCCCCCCCTTAATGTTGAAACTAGATCATCTAAAGATAGAAACTCCCCAAAACAATATAGTACGATACCAACATGGTTCCACAACATGGTAAAGGTGGCCTCTGGCTAAAGTCTGAAAGAAGGGGCCACTGAAGTATACTGGTCCATTGAAGGAGCAAACAGAGGCACAATTTGTTGATGAGACTGAAGCTGCCAATGATAGGACACTCAGGAGAAACCAAGATCACAGTGGAGGAGCATAAAATCCATGATGTGATTCACTAAATGTGTTGCATATAGTATGTCACATAAGGGTAAATATCAGGGTGTGGAAAACCAAGATCAACACAAACAACCTAATCCACTGAAAGAAGTTGAGAATCATCCATAAATTCATCAAGAGAACTAGATGGGACAGATCCTACAGACCTGTGGGTGGAAACTGCATCAAATAAGTTGAGAGGAGTGGACGTCCCTTCACAAACAAGCAGCCATAAGCTTGTTAGAGTCACTATGAATCATTACCAGTAGATGAGTAGGCCTCACATTACCAACTATAACATCCAAGAGAATAGTTTGGATCCCTTAGGGCAAATGTTGTGAGCCAATAGTCTCGCAGATCAAATGAATAACACAGAAAATTCTGCAGCCAAGCAATTCTCCAAATCAAGCATATGATGTTGGCCCCTTTAGAATCCCTAAAAACGAAGGAATCCTGAAAACCGTTCAGATTTCCCACCAAAAATTTCAGATATGTTCAGATTAGAGGCTGAAAAGAGTGATGATGTAAAAAATACCAGCACGAAAAACCACAGAAAACCTAAAATATCCACAAAAGAGGGCTAAAAATAGCCCCCGAAAAGAATAGTCCAGAAATAGAACTCGTACAGCAGCCTGTTGTAGGTGCTTCCAACCAGCCAAAAAATCTTCCGGATCAGTGAAAAATGGGTCTGAATAAAGTAACAAGAAAGTCCTTATGTTGAGCATTCAAAGTAACAAGAAAGTCCTTATGTTGAGCATTAAAAACTATGTATAAATTCTCCAAATCAACTCATAAAACAAGGCCAAAACAGCCTTAAATGGGGCACCTTTCTCCAGCAAAGAGTATCACCAAAACTCTGTAGGTTAGGCACAATCTTCCGCTGTGAATTCTGACACAGCCAGGCTGTGAATACTGACACAGCCAAGAGGAGACCTTAAAAAGTGCAATAGTCGAAGATAATAATGTTCAGATTAAAGGCTGTGAAAGGATGATGATGTAAAAAATGCCAGCATGAAAAGCCTCAGAAAACCCTAAAATTTCCACAAAAGAGGGCTAAAAATAACCCCAAAAAGAATGATCAAGAAAAAGAACTAGTACAGCAGCCTGTAGGTACTTCCAACCAACCAAAAAATCTTCTGGATCAGTGAAAAATGGTTCTGAAATAAAGCAACAATAAAGTCCTTATGTTGAGCATTAAAAACTGTGTATAAATTCTCCAAATCAACTCATAAAACAAGGCCAAAACAGCCCTAACTGGGGCACCTTTCTTCAGCAAAGAGTATCACCAAAAAAAAATTTGTAGGTTAGGCACAATCTTATGTTGTCACAGCCAAGAGGAAACCTTAAAAAGTGCAATATCGAAGATAATAGCTCTAGTCTAACACTCTCCTTAGAGAGGAAAAATGTTCTAGCATTATTGCACTGGAGTATTATTGCACTGGAGACAGAAATAATCCCTAAAACTTTTCAAGTTAGGGTTTCCTTCTAATGAGAGGTCTCAAAATTCAAAAAAAACGGCATGAACAGCCAAGGAAAAATCCCTAGCCAGCAACAAAAAGATAATATCCACGGCTACTTGTTTTTTTGTATGCTCTATAGTTTTGTAGCTACCAATATGCAAAATACAAACACAGATATGCTATACTTTGTGCTTGCAAACAGCTTTTATATACCTTAGGATCTCATACTTACAATGGTAGGTGGGATTGTGCATTAAGTGAAAATATGCAGATGCCACAGCTCCAGTTACTGTGACCCTTGTCAAGTCATTAATTGTGATTGTCCCTACTATTTATGCCCTCGAGCAAAAGAGTTTGAATACACTGTTATGCCACCAGATCTATCGGGTGCTATACCTTCATTTTTGCAGAGCAATCAAAGCTGGATCAGTTTTGGCTGAGCAGGGTAGTGTTGCATAGCAGTGATGCCTATGAAATTTCTCAGCTTGCATATAAGTGCCACAGAAAATCAAAATGGGGTGGCCTGATCCAAGAACAGTAAAACAATTTAGTTCGATGCTTCGCAAATCATATCGTCTTGTTCGCCGAGTGTCCCAGCACCTTACACAAGATCATGACAAGACATGATGAGCAAGAACAAAGGATAAGTCTTCCAACGAATTATGCTTTGAGGACAAAGCATTTCTAAGGGGAAAGCAATGTAACAAACAAAAATATTAAATAATTCATAAATACTGAATATTAATAAATAATAATAATTAATTAATAAACGCTAGAAACTAAATATGAATAAGGGATGAAACCCTTCGTGAACAATCACCAAGGTGCCTTTAGGATTTATATATATATGGCACTCTCATTGTATTGTAATCATCATCTTATTATTCAATTATATTTTATCCTACATGTATTTATGTTACCTATCCTATCTATTTTGGATATTTAGTAAATGAACAAGGACTGTTCATTTCAAAGCCCAATCTTGAAACCTTGAGTAGAGTTAACTTTGAATATTTTAATTGGCCATTTGTTTTCTTGAGCCTCAACCTTAGCCAATCTAACCTAAACTTCAAGCAGAATATTATTCATTAGGTTTAATTGAAATGGTCGACTTTGATACACGAAATTGGCAATAATCATTTATATATAAATAAAACTCAAAACATTTAGAGGGACACTCACCATAGAGATGAACTATCTCTCTAATCTGACTCTTGAATGCATTTGAGTGTTAATGTTAAAGGGTGGAGTTGCAAGAAGCCCTCTTAAGGTCTATGTCAATCTTTCAAATGACTAAGAATAAAAGATTATTAGAGTTACTGAACACTCTAATACTTGCTATTGTTGACGATACAATCACAATCAACAAAGAAACTCTCCAATTTGTGTTAACCTATTTGCAGAATTTGCAAGCAAAAGTGAACCTTCTCTAGACTCGATCACAGCTCCAACATGAAGAAATACAGTGAAGAAATCAACATTTTGAACTAGGTGTTGTTCTGAACAACCCTCTCTTTGAATTTGATAATGATTCCTATCAGCTTTCTACACAGGACCAACTCAGTGAAAAAATGTCAAATGCAAAAGATGAAGACCATCATGAACATGTTCAGCGTAATCTTTCCAAGTCCATCATCAAAACTTGGGTAGCGCTGAATTTTAGCATTAGCATGAATACTTTAAAATTTTCAGACTATTAGATAACAAATGACAAGTGCAGTTAAAAACATCAACACATCAAGAACACTGAACACAAGAGTTTTTCACTGGGGAAACCTTCAAAGGACAGAAACCCCAAAAGCAATAGTAATTCATCTCATAAATGAGATGATTGAGTTCTTCAAAAATTGTCCAACCCTAATGGGTTTGTACCACATCCACAAAATTACAAAAGATAATTTTTACACAAAAAACACCAAATTAGGTCTTTCAGCAAATTAGGGCTTTCTGCCCAATTTTTCTCTCTCCTGCCTAGTTGTCTGCAAAAACCTGAAATTAGGTATGCCTGCACAAATTCCGTACTACTGCCCGGGATTGTTTCTTTCTGCTGGTCGTGGTTCTCTCTGCTCTGCCCGGAAACCTGTTATGCCCTACCTGAGCCTGCTGCTGACCTTCTCGAGCCTACCTGGAGTCCTGTACAAGCTGCCTGAGGGTCAGCGATCTGCCCGAAAACTTTTCTCGGGCTATTGTTGCCCTTCCTAAGGGTCTATCTGTGGCCCTATTGTCAGCCCGAGGGTTTGTGGCCTGCCTGCAAGTCTTTCAGGGCTGTTTGTTGCTTTCTCGAGGCCCTAGCAGGCTGCCCCAAGCCAACTATAGGTGCTCATGGGCACTTGCAGGCTGCCCCGAGCCTGTTGTAGGTGCCCAAAGAGATGGAAGGGTTGTCAGAGGAGTAGGAGGAGTTGCCCGTGGAGTAAGAGGGCTACTCGTGAGCTCTGAGTTCTGCCCGGTGAAGAGAAGAGACTTCTCGTGAAGTTGTTGAGGCATCCGTGAAGAGGAAAAGACTTCGGGTTAAACCCTCGCTGCCGCAAAGATGGTGATACCCTAGTTTAGGGTTGATCACAAAACACAAGTGTGGATGCCCTAGCTAGACTAGTCCATGCTAGGGCATAACCACAAAACTTCCTTCTCTTCAATAACCAGCGAATTCTTCTGTTGAAACCCTAGTTTAGGGTTGATCACAAAACACAAGTGTGGATGCCCTAGCTAGACTCGTCCATGCTAGGGCATAACCACAAAACTTCCTTCTCCTCAATAACCAGCGAATTCTTCTGTTGGAGCATCTACAAGTGCAAGAGCAAGTATGTGTAATAATGAAATGGATTGATCTTCTTTTATAGCCTTTGAGTCACATGTAAGTGGACCAAAACTCAAAAGAACAAAATAATATTATTTTATTCTTTTATTACTTTGACTTTTTCCTTTAGTGGTACTAAAGGTCTTTTTGCACTTTCACTTTGACTCCGTAATGGTACTAAGGGTCCTCATGTATTTTAGACTTTTACTTTAGCCTTCTTCAACTACCCTGTGGTCAAAACAAGTGGTCAAGGTGGTCCTTCATCCCCACTCAAAGTACATCATCATAAGCAGAGAGAATTATTAATGGTTTTATCTCACACTTTGTGTGACACCAAGATCGGATACTAAGGTGTCCTAACCAATGGTAGCTAAGCCTTGGAGAAGATCACAAAGCCCACTGATCGAGGGACAGAGTGTCACACATGCCTAGACCCAGTCTAGGGCTTATAGTGTTATCCTGATAACAGACTAGGTGCCTCAACCATAGGTTGCATAATTTGACACAAGGTCAAATACTTAGTAACATACCAAGCACCTCCATCCTCCCAGAGAATGGCCCTCAACCCCGGGTTGAATCCCTGGTCTCGAACTAGGTTAAATTCCTGGTAACTGACCAGGTGCCTCCATTCAAATAATGGCCACTCAGCTCTAGGCTGAGTCCCCCACTGCTAGACTGGTTCCACATCCAGGTCCCGGACCAGATGTCTCCATTCATCAGAATGGTCACTCAACTCAAGGTTGAGTCCCCTGGTGCTGGACTGGTTCCATATCCTGGTCCCGGACCAAATATCCCCATTCAATAGAATGGTCACTCAACTCAAGGTTGAGTCCCCCAGTGTTGGATTGGTTCCACATCTTGGTCCCGAACCAGAGGTCTCCATTCTCCTAAGAGAATGGCTCTCGATGTTGCTCAAAAAAATCAACACTCCCTCTCAGCGAGAGAGGCATTATCTGCCATGCCAAGCTTGTCCCGAAAGTATACGAACTTTGTTGTTGTCAGAATCTTGGTCAGGATATCTACGATCTGTTCATCTGTGCGAATGTACTGCAACTTCAAAGCACCTCTTTGTACTAGGTCCTTGATGAAATGATACTTCATTTCAATGTGTTTCGATCTATCATGAAACATCGGATTCTCTGAAAGCTTAATGCAACTATGATTATCACAATGGATGATCGTTGAGTCAAGCTTTCCACCGAACATATCAGATAGAAATTTCCTGAGCCAAATTGCTTCCGTGCAAGCATCACTTGCAGCAATATACTCTGCCTCAGCTATACTTTGAGCTATGGAACCCTGTTTCCTGCTAGACCAAGAGATCATTGCAGATCCCATACTGACGCCGTAACCAGAGGTGCTTTTTCGGTCTACTACACTGCCAACCCAATATGAATCAACATATCCTGCTAATAATACTTCACTGCTGGAAGTATACCTGAGCCCATAAGTGATAGTACCTCGCACATACCTGAGTACATGTTTGGCGACTACCCAGTGTATGTGCTTTGGATCAGACGTGAACTAACTCAGAGCATTCACTATGTAACAAATATCTGGTCTCCTATGTACAAGATACATCAAGGATCCAATAAGATGTCTGTACAGAGTAGAGTCCACACCTTGTGAACTAGTGGCTAAGTCTCGCAACTTTGTCAAATTGGTAGTCATGGGCATGCTCGTGGACTTGCAGTCCTGCGTCCCAAATCTCTACAAGATGTCCACTGCATACTTCTCTTGTGTTAAGAAGATCTCGCCTGGCTTTTGCCAGACCTCTAAGCCAAGAAAATAATGTATCAAACCGAGATCCTTCATTTCAAACTCAAAGGTAAGCTCCCTCTTACATTGTTCTATCAATTGTTCCTCACCTGTACGAAACAAGTCATCCACATATAGAACAAGGATCAAGATATGATTATGCACAACCTTAAAGTACAAGTTGGAGTAAGTTGTACTTTTGGAAAACCCCAAGCTGTGGAGAAATCCATCCATCCGAGCATACCAGACTCTTGGAGCCTGTTTTAGTCCATAAAAGGCTTTCTTCAGTTTACACACATGGGTCTTAATCCCATGAGTCACAAAGCCTTCAAGTTGTTCAATATAGACTTCCTCGTTAATCTTGCCATTGAGGAAGGCTATCGTTACATCCATCTGATGTAACTTCCATCTGAATACTGCAGCAAGAGAAATGATGGTTCTCATGGTAGTATACCTAGCAACAATCACATTGGTGAATATGAAAATTCATTGGAAATCCAAGAGACCTCTTGGGAATTTGAAACCAAGGGTCACATTTGTTGATGAAGTTGTGCATTCACGATTTTCAAGCAACTTAAGGGCATGGCTAGTGTTAGAATCGACCCAAAAATAGACAAGCAAGTCCAAGAGACCTCTTGGGAATTTAAAACCAAGGGTCAAATTTGTTGATGAAATTGTGCATTCACGATTTTCTCTTTGTCCTTGCTTGTCTATTTTTGGGTCGATTCTAACACTAGCCATGCCCTTAAGTTGCTTGAAAGCCTGTCACCTTAGAGAAGTCCAGGGTTTAGCTCGGGTTTAGCTCCTGGAAGTAGTCCAGGTTACAGCATAATAGCCTCTCTTTGACTGACTGCAGTTCCTGAGAGTAGTCCAGGTCAGGGTTATCAGAACTGTCCGCCCAAGACTAGAATTTGCTAGTCTGGAGCAGTGACAGGTCCCAAACTTGTTGCCAAACAAGACCAGAAACAGATTTTGTCCTAAATCAACCAGTGTTAGTTTTTCAAGCATATATATATTCGAGCAAAGTGTTTACTGTTCTTTTACTTTTCTTCCTCTTTAAACAAAACTTAGATCTTTAAACCAACAGATAGATGAACACTTGAAATGATAACCAGCAGTAGAAGAAGTACATAAATAAGATCTCACACATGCACAAAACTTTACCCTGGAGAAACCCAATATGGAATAAAAACTCCAGCAAACAATCTTCCTTTATTGCAAATAATATGTAAGATCGAAATACAAACTTTCCACCATGAAATATGCTTGAGAGAGTGACTGTAAGACCAACCAGACACCAAGATACTTCGCTGCCCTCTTACTGCTGTTATAAATCAGCAAGTCTATAAAATACTTCGATGCCCCGTAAACTGTGTAAAACAAACCAGCAAGACAAACTGCTGCCCTCTCTTTGCTGTGTAAATTCAGCAATAGAAAAGTTTTACTACGCTGCCCTCTTACTCTCAAAACTGTGAGAAAGATTATTACTTAATAGACAGCAGGTGAGATTAATTTATAGGCACCAATTCCAAGAGGACTTGTTATGCAACTTTAACTTAACTTGAGACTTAAAAATAAAACTTTAATTATTCTTTTAGATTGACACAGATAACTTGGGTGCATGGAAAA
>LPNX010089039.1:0-10673 GCA_001517045.1 Pseudotsuga menziesii | reverse complement strand
ATAAACACTGAGTTGCTGCATTAACAACTCCTCTGTACTCAGCTTTTGTAGATGAGAGTGCAATGGCACTCTGTTTCTTGCTTGACCAGCTGATTGGCCCTTCTGAAAGCATGAACACATAACCTGAAGTGGAATTTCTGTCTGTGCTATCACCTGCCCAATCACTGTCAGTAAATCCAATCAAATCAAGATCAGATTTTGCCTTATAGAAGTTCCCATGTGTCCTTGTTCCCTGAACAAAGTTAAGGATCCTTTTGGCTGCTTTCCAATGGATCTCATGAGGCTGATCCATGATTCTAGAAGCCACACTTACTGCATAACAAATATCAATTCGATTATGTGTCAAATACAGTAAACATCCAATCAATTGTCTATATAGTGTATTGTTTACCATCGGTGGAGAATCATCTTCCTCTAGCTTCACTCCTGAAAGGAAAGGAATTTTGCTTGCTTTGAATTCTTGCATTCTGAAGTTGATCAGAAAATCCAAGGCATACTTGGACTGGTGCACCTTTATTCCATCTTTGGTTTGAGCAATCTCAAGCCCCAGAAATTGACTTAAGAGCCCCAAATCTGTCATGGAGAAGGCTTGGTTCATAGCTCCTTTTAAGGAAGCAATCTCATCCTGTGAGCTTCCTGTAATGAGGAGGTCATCAACATATAACACAATGATCATTAATGAACCATTAACAGACTTCAAATAGACATTCAGATCTGATTTGCACCGAACAAAATTCAGAGATAGCAAGAAGCTATCTATCTTGGCATACCAAGCCCTAGGGGCTTGCTTTAGCCCATACAATGACTTTCTCAACCTGCACACAAGAGAAGGGTTAGTAGAAAAACCTTGAGTCTGCTACATATATATCTCCTCAGTGAGATCTCCATTCAGAAAGGCACATTTTACATCCATGTGATGTACCTCCCATTGCCTTGAGGCTGCAATGGCTAGAGCTAGCCTGATGGAATCCATCTTTGCCACTGGGGCAGAGGTCTCATTGTAATCGATGCCATGAACCTGTGAGTAGCCTTTAGCTACCAATATAGACTTGTACTTCAGTGGTGAACCACCAGCAGTAAATTTGGTCTTATAGACCCACTTACACTGTACTAGTTTTCTCCCTGGAGGAAGATCCATTAGCTCCCATGTGTTTCTCTTTTGGAGTGAACTGAACTCCTCCTTCATGGCAGCTTGCCATCTTGGATCTCCTTCTGCTTCTTCATATGTTTGAGGATCAGACTCCACCATCAAATAGCATTTTTCAGCAAACATAGGATCCTTCATGCACAAGCCACTCTCAAATTGAGATCTAGTCCTCCTTGGGTCATTGGGATCCCCAGCTAGCTCACCTGCTGCATGTAGTGTCTTGGCTGCCCATTTAGGCCTTGTGGGGCTGTTTGGGTCTGCAATAAAATCATCTCCATCAGAAAAATAAGAATTATCATGTTCAACAAACTCTTTACTTACGTCTTGAGGTTCAGGTGGTGAAGAGGCTTCACCAATTTCCACTTCTGCAAGGGGTTTTCTTCAAACTGAACACACCTCTCAATGAAGGCTTTGTTTGTGCTCAAGTTTATCAACTTGTACCCTTTTCAATATTCATAGTATCCAACAAAAAGACACTCTTGGATTTGGGGCTGCAAGGCCTTCCTCTTCTCTGTCGGGATTCTAGCCCATGCCTTTGAGCCAAAAATCCTGAAATGGGTCACATCTGTCTTACGCCCACTCCATGCTTCGAAGGGAGTCATGCCATCAAGCTGTTTGTGAGGCACCCTATTTTGAATATAGGCTGCACAGTTGATAGCTTCGGCCCAGTACTTTGGTGGCAAATTTTTGGCCTCCATCATGCATGTTGCCATCTCCTTCAGTGATCTGTTCTTCCTCTCAACAACACCATTTTGCTGTGGTGTGTAGGGGATAGAATGCTGCATCTGAATACCTACATCTACACAATAGTTAATAAACTCAAACTTGACATAGTCACCACCATTGTCAGATATGAGGACCTTGAGTTTCCTTCCACACTGGTTTTCAACCAAAGCCTTAAAGACTTTGAATAGGCCAAAAACTTCAGACTTGTGTTTCATGAAGTGAACCCAACAATACATGGAAAAATCATCAATAAAGGTCAATGCATATTTGGCCTGACTCATGGACATATGAGGGAATGGGCCAGCAAAATCACTGTGAATCAACTCGAGGGGTGTAGAGGTTCTCTCATGACTAGCTTTCTCAAACTTATGCTCTGGGTGTTTTCCTAGGATACAACCTTGGCAGACTCCTTTGGAAAATTTTATCTTGGGAAACCCTATGACCATTTCTTTCTCACTAAGATTAGACAGATACTTGTAATTTAGATGGCCAAATATTTCATGCCACAGCTTGCTGGCTTCATTAGCATGAATGAGAAGAGCAGAGGGGTTTGAGTAAGGTAGGAAGTGTGAAAACATGTATACCTTTTGAGCATGATTCACTACTCCTTTTGCAATGACTCTACCACTTGAGATTTCTGTGATATCAAATTCATTGGGGGAGAATATGAATTTCTTAGGAGACCCAGTGTGGGTCATCTAGTACACTGACAGAAGGTTGGAGGCGAGACCAGGGACATACAGCACATTGTTGAAGTTACCATGATCAAGATCTATCCTTCCTTTGCCTTTACTTTCAGTGAGAGAGTCGTCTCTTAGTACAATAGATGGTCCTTTCGACATATCCAGTGAGGAGAAGGCCTCCTTAGTCGAAACCATGTGTCTTGAAGCTCCAGAATCTATGATAAAACTGGGTGAGCTTGATGTGCTAGCAACTAGAGCATGAACTCTCTCTCTGTCATCGGAACTTGATCCTCCTTCTCTCTTCTTTGATCTTTCTGGAAGGGAGATGCCATTCTTTTCCAGGAGATTGGTCAACATATCAATCTGTTTTTTCATAGAAGAGCTTTCAGTGTGATTGCCCTTCGAACAGTATGAGCACTTGTTCATTTCACCTTTGTTTTTCTTCTTCTGGGTATTTTTCTTGGGACATTGTTGATCCTCTGGAGACTGCTTCTTGTCTCTTCTTTGCTCAGGTTAGCTTTCTTTTTGCTTTTATCCACCTTCGAATCTCCAGCAATCAATGCTTGATCTTTGGAAGGTTTGATGGTGCCCATCATCACCAGCTTGTCTTGTTCTTGTGTGAGAGATTCCATGAAATCTGCAAGGCTAGGCATCTTCCAGGTTCAAGCTATGAGTTTTGTGGCATAGAAGGTCGAAACAAAGACTGAGTAGTCAGGTCCTAGCTTCGAGAGGATGGCCAATACGAGCTGATCATATTTATTTTTGATACCACACTGCTTCAGCTGCAAAACTAGTGCTTTGAACTTGGAGAAATATAGCTGCAGGGATTCAAAGCTACTGGGACTCAGAGAAATCAGCTCATTTTCGATCTGATGTCCCCTCATCTCATCTGTCTTTCCAAAAAGATCAGAAAGCTTCTCCCATACTTGATCCGGTGAAGTTAATCCATCGAGATGGAAAAGGAGGTCTCAGGAAATACTGAGACATAGGAGGCCATAAGCCTCATCTCTCCGATTGTGCCATTTGATCTTCTCTGCAGCTTTATTGGGCTCTTCTTCTGTTGCCATAGTCACCTTGTAGAGGCCTTTTTCTCTCAAGAATATCTCCATCTCTGCTTTCCATTCAAACAAATTGAAAGGAGTCAAGATAGTTTTCTGTGAATCCATAGCTTTAGAAAATCTGTCTTAGCTGTCAGTAGAAGGCTCCCAGTCTTGATTTCAAACCTGCAAAACAATTTTTGAAGGAGATTAAAAACCTATAATGGCTTTGATACCATGTAGAAATTCAGGCCAGCAGTAGATTAATTTTACCCACAACAATTATCAATTGATCATGCAAAATTGCTAACAATGGAGACTGAATATGGAGCTGTAACACAAAATTATATTAACTGAGTGTACAATAGCCAACCCTATAATAAAATAGGTTTCTGAATATATAGAATACATCAAGAGATTGAATGCATAAGGAGTCATCCAAAACTAGCATAAAGCAGGCTTACCCAAAATAGGCAAATCCCCCATAGGTGTAAAAAGTTGATCCCAAATATTTCATGAGGCTCATGAATTGGCAAGGGCGCATGGGCAAGCTAATGAGTGGTGGAATGGCAGCTCATACATGCTTTTGCATGGAGGAAAGAGTGGAGGATGAAAGGGGCAAAAAACAAGTTCACCTCACCTAGTCTTACTTTCCTATGTGCCTTAAAACACTGAAAAAGCAGGCAATAAAGCAGAAAAAGCAGAAGGGCACCTAGGAGGCTAGGATTAAAATATATTTAATTCCTAAGGCTTTCCCAAGCGCTACATGAGTCAAATATGGAAAGTTTGACCTCTATGGATAGGCAATTAGCAACTTGCACATGGTGGGACTCATGAACTAGGCAAATAAGACAAAAAGAAATGAATTAATGTCTAAGTGGGTAATACTATGGGTTTGATTATTCTAACAGTTCATGCATTCTATGTAGATGACAGATTGCATCGACAAATAGAAGATATTTACGCAACATTGGGGGAACTGATTGTTCAGATAGAGGCAGCAGGGTATGTTCCTCATACAAAATTTGTGCTGCATAAATTAGGGCTAGAACAGAAGGAAAATAAATTTCTTCTATTTTCCACTGTTGAATTTCTTCTTGGGACAAGATAAAAGAAATCAAACGCAGAGATCGGTTCCTCACCTCTATGGCTCTCCTGCTCAAGATATTCGTTCCACTGGGAACAATGCTCATCTAGTAAATTCAACATAGTATCGCTTCTGCACAGTAAAACAACAAGAATCTTTTATTACAAATTCACACAATCTTAATCATTATCATCAAGTAGAGATAGAGATTTATCTTCCTAACTTACCTCAGTGCGTAAGGAATATTTCTAACCATCAATGTGGTCGTATCTTCTCTCAGAGGTGTGGAGCCACTGATTATTTCCTTATCAACAGGAAGGGAGCTCTAACCGCGTCTCTTGAAAATAAAAATACTAAGAGTTTAAGAAAAAATTATGATGAGCATGTTGATTTGGATATGCAAGCCAAATGTGCATTATTTTCATGGGAGCCTATGTATTTTGGAGATGGTTTTATGGAAGATAAGTTGGATCCATGTCATTAATGAATAAATAACGACACATGAGATCTTATGGATATGCTAGAAGGAAAGGATAATATTGAATTTAAATGTATTTATAAAATTAAATTTAATGAAAAAAGTGGAGTGGAAAAATACAAGAGAATGTTTGTGTTGATAGGATTTTTGTAGCAAACTAGTGTGGATTATGGAGAAACCTTGCTCCTAAGAAAAAGGTTGGACATAAGACTTGCTCCTAAGAAAAAGGTTGGACATAGTTAGGGTAGTTTTGGCTTTAAGAGGCATGTGCTCTATTTTGAAATAAGCACATGAAAAAATATCAAGGAAAGCTAGCAACTGCTACCTTTGCTTCTAGCATAAACACACGCGCTTATGCTAGAAGGAAAGCTAACAGTCTCTAGCTTTCCAATAGAAAAACCCTGTCCATGGTGATTGGTGGTTGCTAGCTTATACCTTGAACTTGTGCCATGTGCTCTATTTTTAACAAATGCTAGCTTTCCTTCTACCATAAGCATTTCCATCTAGCATAACACACATAACCATGTTAGAAGAAAAGCTAGCAGTCGCTAGCTTTCCAATAGAAAACCCTGGGCATGGTGATTGGTGGTTGCTAGCTTATACCTTGAGCTTGTGCCATGTACTCTATTTTCAAATAAGCACATGGTACAAGATCAAGGAAAGCTAGCAACTTCTAACTTTACTTCTAGCATAAGAATTTCCTTCTAGGATAATAACACATACTAATGCTAGAAGGAAACCTAGCAGTCGCTAGCTTTCCAATAGAAAAATCCTGTCCATGGTGATTGGTGGTTGCTAGATTATACCTTGAGCTTGTGTCATGTTCTCTATTTTGACATAAGCACATGGCACAAGATGACTGCTAGTTTTCCTTCTAGGATAATAACACATACTTATGCTAGAATGAAAGCTAGAAGTTGTTAGCTTTCCAATAGAAAAATCCTATCCATGGTGATTGGTGGTTGCTAGCTTATACCTTGAGCTTGTGCCATGTGGTATATTTGGAAATAAGAACATGGAAAAAAATCTAGGAAAGCTAGCGACTTCTAGCTTTCCTTCTAGCATAAGCATTTCCTTCTAGTATAAACACACATGCTTATGCTATAAGGAAAGATAACAGTCGCTAGCTTTGCAATAGAAAAACCCTGTCCATGGTGATTGGTGGTTGCTAGCTTATACCTTGAGCTTGTTCCATGTACTCTATTTTGAATGAATGCTACCTTTCCTTCTAGCATAACACATGCTTATGTTAGAAGAAAGGTAGTAGTCGCTAGCTTTCCAATAGATAAACCCTAGGCATGGTGATTGGTGGTTTCTATCTTATACCTTGAGCTTGTGCCATGCACTCTATTTTCAAATAAACACATGGCACAAGATCAAGGAAATCTAGTGACTGCTAGCTTTCCTTTTAGCATAATCATTTCCTTCTAGGATAATAACACATACTTATGCTAGAAGGAAAGCTAGCAGTCGCTAGATTTCCAATGGAAAAATCTTGTCCATGGTGATCGGTGGTTTCTAGCTTATACCTTGAGCTTGTGCCATGTGCTCTATTTTGAAATAAGCACATGAAAAAAGATCAAGGAAAGTCAGCGATTGCTAGCTTTCCTTTTAGCATAAGAATTTCCTTCTAGCATAAGCACACATGCTTATGCTAGAAAGAAACCTAGCAGTCGCTAGCTTTCCAATATAAAAACCCTGGGCATGATGATTGGTCGTTCCTAGATTAGACCTTGATCTTGTGCCTTTTGCTCTATTTAGCAATTATTACATGGCACAAGATCAATGAAAGCTAGAGACTGCTATCTTTCCTTCTAGCATAAGCATTTCCTTCTAGCGTAAACACACATGCTTATACTAGAAGGAAAGCTAACAGTCGCTAGCTTTCCAATAGAAAAACGCTGTCCATGGTGATTGGTGGTTGCTAGATTATACCTTGAACTTGTGCCATGTGCTCTATTTTGAACGAGTGCTAGCTTTCCTTTTAGCGTAACACACATGCTTATGTTAGAAGGAAAGATAACAGTCGCTAGCTTTCCAATAGAAAAACCCTGGGCATGGTGATTGGTGGTTGCTAGCTTATACCTTGAGCTTGTGCCATGTACTCTATTTTGAAATAAGCACATGTCACAAGATCAAGGAAAGCTAGCAACTGCTAGATTTCCTTTTAGCATAAGCATTTTCTTCTAGGATAAGAACACATACTTATGCTAGAAGGAAAGCTAGTAGTCACTAGCTTTCCAATAGAAAAATCATGTCCATGGTGATTGGTGGTTGCTAGCTTATACCTTGAGCTTATTCCATGTGCTCTATTTTGAAATAAGCACATGGCAAAAGATCAAGGAAAGCTAGTGACTGCTAGCTTTCGTTCTAGCATAAACACACATGCTTATGCTAGAAGGAAAGCTAACAGTCACTCGCTTTCCAATAGAAAAAATCTGTCCATGGTGATTGGTGGTTGCTCGCTTATACCTTGAATTTGTGCCATGTGCTCTATTTTGAACGAATGCTAGCTTCCCTTCTAGCATAACCCACATGCTTATGTTAGAATGAAAGCTAGCAGTCGCTAGCTTTCCAATAGAAAACCCTGGACATGGTGATTGGTGGTTGCTAGTTTATACCTTGAGCTTGTGCCATGTATTCTATTTTCAAATAAGCACATGGTACAAAATGAAGGAAAGCTAGCGACTGCTAGCTTTCCTTCTAACATAAGCATTTCCTTCTAGGATAATAACACATACTTATGCTAGAAGGAAAGCTAGTCGTCACTAGCTTTCCAATAGAAAAATCATGTCCATTGTGATTGGTGGTTGCTAGCTTATACCTTGAGCTTGTGCCATGTGCTCTATTTTGAAATAAGCACATGACAAAAGATCAAGGAAAGCTAGCGACTGCTAGCTTTCCTTCTAGCATAAGCAATTCCTTCTAGCATAAACACACATGCTTATGCTAGAAGGAAAGCTAACAGTTGCTAGCTTTACAATAGAAAAACCCTGTCCATGGTGATTGGTGGTTGCTAGCTTATACCTTGAGCTTGTGCCATGTACTCTATTTTGAACGAATTCTACCTTTCATTCTAGCATAAACTTTTTTTTCTAGCATTTCACACATGCTTATGGTAGAAGGAAAGGTAGTAGTCGCTAGCTTTCCAATAGAAAAACCCTAGGCATGGTGATTGGTGGTTGCTAGCTTATACCTTGAACTTGTGCCATGTACTCTATTTTCAAATAAGCACATGGCACAAGATCAAGGAAAGCCTTCAACTTGTGCCATGTACTCTATTTTCAAATAAGCACATGGAAAAAGATCAAGGAAAGCTAGCGACTGCTAGCTTTCCTTCTAGCATAAGCATTTACTTATAGGATAATAACACATACCTATGCTAGAAAGAAAGCTAGCAGTCGCTAACTTTCCAATAGAAAAATCCTATCCATGGTGATTGGTGGTTGCTAGCTTATACCTTGAGCTTGTGCCATGTGCTCTATTTTGAAATAAGCACATGGAAAAAGATCAAGGAAAGACAGTGACTGCTAGCTTTATTTCTAGGATAAGCATTTCCTTCTAGCATTTTTGAGAAGGAAAACTTTTCTTTTTAATGAGTCTCTACTTGTGCTAGATGCAATGGATTTTTATTTATCTTTAAGTATTTAATATGTTTCCATAACACATCACCCCTATTATTATTGTGCATGTGAATAAAAGACATGTAATAGAATATTGTTTGATAATGCTCATTATTTCATGTATTTTTAAAACAATTTAAAATTATAGTCACAACTATTTATTATTGTTTTTAGAAGCTATGGACTCTGGTGCAATGACAATTCCAAGGAATAATTTGAAGAAAAAACGAATTGCAAGTGACACACAAACAACGTCTCCCCCATGTGGTATGGTGGTTTTAAATATTATTCTCTCATTTCTAAGTGGTTAGACTAGAAGACTATATGGTAATATTTGTGATTTTGATTTCATTTTATTTATAGTAATAATTACTTATTATTGTTTTTAGAAGCTGTCATCTCCAAAGCAAGTAAAATTCCACAATCAGCATTCAAAAAACAAAAGCGTCATTCAACTTAGATTATAAATTCAACAATGGGTTCTAATTTTGAAATGATTAAAAAATTCAAAACATCTACTGCATATGAGTATGCCGAAGATTGGTATGTTGAGATTGAAAGTCCCATGAATATGTTTCCAGATATGTATCTATTTGGATCCATGGATGGAAATGATATACAAAGGCTAGGGATAATTGTTAGTTGCTATGCTCTCAATCATAGTCTGATCGATTTTCAAATGGAGGTAACTGAAGAAAATGAAGTGAAATTATTTTCTTGCCAAGTTGAGTACACAAAATTTAGACCAGATTTGATTGATATTAATACAGAATTTCCAGAGTCAATAAAAAAGTCATAGTTTAAGTTGGATAGTTTTGAGAGCTTCAATGAATCTGGTCTAAAGAGTTGTGATGATCTTGTACAACGTATTACCATTGTTATGAAATATCGCTATGTGAGATGTAAGAAAACATCATCCGTGTTTCTTTATTTGTAACAAAGAGGTAAACTACTTGATAAAATACCAGATGATAAACTCGAGGCTCAATTGCTTGCTTTGAGAAGGGTATATTTAGCTAAGCTAGAACAGAGCATTAAATAAAGTGAGTTCATGCCTACTACAGAGTTTGTAAAATCCCAAAAAGAAGACTCTCAGATAGAGAAGCTTGCTGACAAATGCGATGAAATCCATGAAAATTTTAAGGACGGCTATTTATTTTCAAGCTCATTTAGCATGAAGGTGGATGTTCGAAGATGTATAGAAGCACCCAAGTTATATAAATTGAGATCACGGGATTATTTAAATGTTCGAGTATTAATAAAATCATTCCTACAGAAATTTCAAGCATGATTTCCTGATGCTCTTCTGATTCCATTTGACACAAAAGAGTCTGATCCGATTGGAAACCCTGTGAAAATCATGAATGAAATGGATATAAATTCCAAGAACATCAATTTTTGGATAGTTGATGGGAAACACACCATTCAAGCAGCAAAATAAATATTATCAAATCCTAAATTCAGTCTATCTGGGGAGGAAAAATAGAAGTACAAAGAATGTAATGCTCGATTCTTAGATCCATTAGTTGCTCCCAGTGTGGTGATTCGTATTTGTTGCTAGTTAAATTCTGCAAACATGGTGTTCTTCAAAACTCCATTCATTGATTCTGTGCGATCTGCAAGACAATTCCTAATTGCCACAAATAAATTAAAGAAACAAAAATGTGGGAATTCTAAGACGGCTGAAGACAAGGTATGCAATTTTTTTTTTCACTTAGTTTACATTGTTTTAACTAAATTCATGGCTATTTTATTTTTTATATCACATTCTTACTAATTTATATTTGTTACTTTTTAACAGGTTGATGATGAAATGTTGTGCTCTTTCTTCGATTGTCCACTAACAAACTTTGCTGAAAAAAAAGTCTTGTTATATCTTGATGATACTACTT
>LPNX010089007.1:710202-875351 GCA_001517045.1 Pseudotsuga menziesii | reverse complement strand
AAATCTGCCATGTAAAACATAATCCTTTGCACATACATAGGTTTTTAGTTACTGAATAGAACTTTTAATGATTTAAGGTACCTAAGGGAAACATAAGGGCTAAAAATCAATAATAAGACACAAAACACAGCAAAATTAAAACAATAAAAACCAAGGATAATAAAAAATTTAAAAATAAACAGGTGAAAAATCCTAGAGATAACAGTCCCAATGATGTTCGTTGAGAAAACACCTAAGAAAAACACCATATTTGCTAGAAACAAGAGGAAAACTAGCCAACATATTCTGATCACATAGTTGTTGCAATCAATGATAGTTTAGATGACCAAATTTCCCATGCCAAAGTTTTCTCAAGCCATCGCTATGAACAATAAAAACTAATGGAAAAGATGATGAGCCAAAGTTGTCAAATTTATACAACATAGTAATATCATCAACAATTTCAATTGCTAATACATACTTAGGATCTTTTAAATATTTGATTACAACTTGGTGAGGTGAAAACTCTATAGTCTTACCTTCACTTGAATTAGTGATTTGATACACTGATAAAACATAATAGGAAATACTTAAAACATAAAATACATAAATGAAATGACCATCATCTAGTTGAATTGTTCCAGACCCTACAACACTAAGAGATCCACTATCAACAACAAATATTTGTTTGATGTTGCAACCATTAGAAGCCAAAAAATTACTTTATCCTTAACCATATGATAAGATGCTCCATAATAGATTTGACACTCATTAGAAGAAGAAGAAGAAGAAGAAGAAGATGCATTGAAGGAAAAAGAAGAAGCAGAAAGTGTGTGCCTATGAGAAGAAGATATAGAAGAAGAAAACCATGATCGAATATAACATGGTATTTATGCATAGGTTGAACACATTAAGCAACCCGCTCATAAAAACAAGAGAGTCATCCAAAAATTCTCAAAATTGGGGTTAGCTCTTGGTTAGCTTACACAAAAATGCAAGTTTTATCTTTGTTTCTATTTCATTGATTTCACAAAAGGTGCACAACAAAGAGCATAGATATGTAAGAAACATTTTCTTCTTTGTTTTTTTATTTTATGTGTTTGAATAGAGTTCACTGCATAAATCATAAGTAGAATGGAAAGGCAGTAAATGAGAACTAAATAAATAAATAAAAACTAAAACTAAAACTAAAATATTTACCAATATGAAAAAGATTAAAAAAATCCATAAATGTAAATAATATAACTTCAGATCTGATAAAATGGTTGTATCTCGGGAAAACAAAAAACTTTTTGAGTGAAACAAAAAATATTTCCAATCAAAAGCAATGCACCAAACACAATGGGACAACTCTCTCAGCCAAAAACTGCATAGAAATAATAATAAAAGAATAGAAATCATTTGATGTATGTTGTGGCAGAGGTTCAACATCTCGATCAACAATAGAAGTGGTTCTTCATAAACACTCTAATACCATTTTCAACTAAAATATGGTATTTCCGCATAAGTTGAACACCTTAAGTAATCATTCATGCTAATAGATAACAAATTGGCACAACAATGTATTACTTGGTTAAAGCCCTAAGAGAGGGAAAGAGTCAATGCCCCCAACCAATGCAACCACTTGAAAAAATATATTAATGAAAAAGAAAAAAGTTTTGCATATGGTATTCTCACAATCGATCATCATATAAAGACATGTTGTGCTCTTTAATTAGAGATTATGGACCAATCGGGATTTAAGCCACTAACCAATGTAGTTGTTAGTATTGAGGAGAAGAGGAACTGTCAAATCAATTTATCTCTAGAATTATCAGATTACACAAGTACAAATGCACAATAAAGAAACTCACTTTACATAGAAACACATTAGACCTAGTTGAGTGTAACTAACTCTTAAGTGTCTAAATATCCATATGGTGTTTCTCCCTTTGACCCAGGTTTATACCTTCTTTGGATGACAAAAAGCCCAAGATATCGTCCCAAGAGAGCAAGGATTAATTGGAAGCACTTGCGACGCAGATGCAATCTCACCCGAGATATATCTTATGGGTAACTGCCAAAACCGGGTTTCTATAGTTGGGTGGGGATTTCTCCTCCCACAACACCTTACCAACTCGCTTGACCAAATTTGGTGGGTGTCTTACTTATATTTATTATGCACATTCAAGATATTACTCTACTTATCGATCGACATATATTATGACAATCAATATAATGCTTTATTAGTGATTCCAACTAACAACAGTGCGAAAAATGCATAAAGAACTATTTTTAAGCAAATACATAAACACTTATTCATAGCCAATATTCATGTGACACAAATACATTAATCAAATACACATTGACACAATATTTAATGTGGAAACCCATCCAGGAAAAACCATAAAGGAGCTCTTCATTTGGCATGAGAAACATATGGCACCTTTCGTCAGCGCATTCAACTTGCAAACTTTATTCTAGATATTCTTATACACTCTATACAGACTTCTCTCTCCTCTCATGCTCTCTTGTCTCATATCTGTGAATTTCTCCTCCCCTTCACTCTATTGTCAATCCGCACACAACCTGGATCGACTCACGCTTCTCTATGAATCTACTATCGCTCCACGCACAACTTGTATCTACTCACTCTTCTCTACAACTCTATGACTCTTCGATGCTTCTACTCTTCTAACAGACATAGACAAACTAGGAATTAAACAACCAACTGACTGACCAGGAAGTAACGGAAGCCAACCCGCACACAGCTTGGGTTCTTGCTTTTATAGACTCTTACACTTCGTTATGTTAATATTTCATATGCTAGATTGTATATCATTAGTTTTTAATCCAAATTCACAACAATAGCATATGCAAAATCACTAAAAGAAACAAAATCACAAGATAGACACAATATTTATCTTGGGAAATCCTCAAGGGGTAGAAAACCCAGCAAAACTTCCTCTGTATAAGATGTATAAGATAAAACCCCAAAACAGGTATTCTCCTCCTTGTTGATCTATCTCTCTCTCTCTCTCTCCTATGCACTACTCAAGTGAGTGAGTCTATGTTATAATGAGGAACACAACTCCTCTGTTTATACACTTTATGTCAACTTTTACCCTAAACAAGTTGACCCCACTAAACTGTCTGGGCTAAATTCACCTAGGAAGACTCAAAACAATATTATATTATATTCATTGGGGTACTAATGACCTGACTTATAATGGAGGCTTTAACTCATGATTATATGATGACCAATTACAATAATACCATCCCAACGAAGGAATATTAACATCTCCCTCGGGGTACATCAGTAAAATACATTTAGAATATCCTTTGAAGTTACAATATTTCAACACCCCCCCTTAATGAGAAGAGTATTATATTGACAACATCATCATTAGGGGAGGTTTTAGTTCTAAAATAGGCCTCATAAGGGATATAATAAAATAAGAGTTATAATAATAAAATAAAAGTTCTAAATTTTAGAGGAGAAAAAGAAAACTATTTTTCTTAACATATTTTTGGCATATCTCCTTATCGGTTCACCCAAATTTCGAGTTTGGGGATTCCTTGGATGAGGAATTTAATTCTGCATCCAACCCATACCCACACTGCATACTTATGAGGTACCCACGACACCCAAAAATAAAAATTTCAATAAAAACATATTTTAATATTAAAATACTCTTTTTATTGAAATTTTCATTTTTAGGTCCCGTGGATACCTCAGAAGTATGTAGTGTGGGTATGCGGAATTAAATTCCTCATCCAATGAGTCCGCAAACTCAAAATTTGGGTGAACCAATAAGGAGGTATGCCAAAAATATGATAAGAAAAATTAGTTTTTCTTTTTCTATCCATTTGTTTTTACAAATTTTACCCTTATGGTTGACATCATCATCTTGAATCCTATTAGTTCTTATAAAGTGAATTTTAATTGTACATTTTTTTGTTTTGAGGCCCATTTTTTACCTCAAAACTCCCCTAATGCATCAACTATAGGAGTAACAAGAGAGTATCTTCAGTAGTATCGAGGTAATACATCTATACGTCATAGGAAGTTTTCAACATTCATCAGTAACTGGAACCATTACTCTTCAACGTATTCATCTTATGCAACACACAATCACTTTATCCTTTTGAAACAACACTTCAATATTCTAATCCTTCATAGCAGCACTTCGATCTTCATGATCCTTTGCAGCAGCACTTCGATCTTCTTGATCCTTTGCAGTAACGGTTCAATATTCCTGATCCTTCATAACAGTGGCAGTTCAATCCTTTGCAGCAAAGCTTTTATCTTCTTGATCCTTCGTAGCAAGATCACTTCGATCCTTTGCAACAACACTTCAATCTTCTTGATCCTTTGCAACCTCAATTCGATCTTTTTTATCCTTCACTGCCATGCTACCTGTAATACACATGATCTCTTTGCGGGATGATCAATCCCTATCACATTAGGAAATAGGTCCAAGGATGATGAAATCCTCCATCAACCTACTCCCCCTTAACGAGGAGGGTCCATAGTATCGATCAACGAAATATTATACAACTGAATGTAGACCTCAACCACACCTAGATGAAGGCCCTGTCATCCGTAAGGACTCATTGTAGAGAATCCTCAACTTCAAAGATAGGACCACTCCTAAGTGTGTGTTATACTAAGGCAACTACATGTACATGTAGGCATACTCTCCATACAAGAGTATTGTCTGCAGAGCATATCTCGACCGCACCTAAATGCAGACCCTCATTGTAGGACATCCTCATCCTATTAGATCTAGGAATATGATGTTCATGAGGACTCATCATAGAGCCTCCTTAGAATTAAATAAAGGACCACTCCCAAATGAGTGTTATTCTATTGCATATACATATAAATGTAGGTACACTCTCCATGTGAGAGTAACATCTGCAAAGCAAGATCTCAATCACACGTAAATGCCGGGCCTGTCATCTGTAAGGACTCATTATAGGACATCCTCAGTGTGAAATATAGGACTATTCACAAGTGAATGGTATACTACGGTATCCACAAATGAATGTGGGTAATCTCCATGTGAGAGTAATGTCTATAGGACCATCATTAGCTAGTAAGGATCACTCTCTGGAACACAGTGTCATACCTGCACAAACATCCTCAGGAGAGGATAGTATCATCCATAAGTGAATATCGGACCTTGTTAGCATATTTAGGCGTACATGGCCTCTTTCATACTGGAGATTCACTATCATCCGTCACGATGGCAGCATTATCATCAATCCCCATTTTCCAGGAGGATCCATATCATCAACCTGCTTCCCCTTTGTCCGAGGAGGGTTCATATCTTTGACCTATTCTTCCTTTCCAAGGAGAGGCCATATCTTGGAATTGTTCCTCCTTTCCGAAGAGGGTCCATATGTTCATCATTCCTTCTGGCAAGGAAATTTTATAGTATCATCATTGTTCCTCCTTGCAAGGAAAGTCTTTTCGAACTACACCAATATTTTCATGGAAATATTCAAACTTTACTCGAGATAGAGGCTTGGTTATTACATCAACAACCTTCTCATCGATACTCACATATTGGAGCTTTATAGCTCCCTTTTGTACCATATCCCTTATATAAATTTATCAGATTTCTATGTGCTTTGATTTATCATGGAACACAGGATTCTTTGTCATATTTATGCAACTTTGGTTGTCACAAAGAATCACTATTGTATACAACTCCATGTCAAATAGTTCTAACATAAGTTTAAAAAGCCATATCACTTTACAACTAGCGAAGCAAGCTGCTATGTACTCTGCTTCAGCTGTGCTGAGAGCAACACTGGATTGCTTCTTACTAAACCATGAGATCATGGCGGATCCCAGACAATAACATCCACCTACGGTGATCTTCCTATCTGCGGCACTTCCTTCCCAATATGAATCCATATATCCATACAATATGTAGTCATGATCTCTACCATAGTAAATTCCAAGATCTATTGTACCTTTTAGGTACCTCATCACATGCTTTGCAACTATCAAGTGAACCCGTCTAGGCTTAACTATATACCGACTTAAGGTGTTCACAACAAAGAATACATATGGCCTTGTATTCGTCAGATACATCAACGACCCAATAATATTTTTGTACTGAGTCATGTCTACTAACTTAGACAACTCATCAGATAACCACTACAAGTTGGTGTCCATGGGTGTGGCCATAGCTTTACAATCCAACATATCAAATATGTTCAAGATTTCTACTGCATACTTTCCCTGGTTCAAAAATATTCCTTCTGGGCTCTGCCACACTTCCAAGCCAAGGAAATAATGCATCAATCCAAGATCTTTCATCTAGAATTCTTCGGCTAGCTTCTTCTTTCTTTTTGTGATTTGTTTCCCATTTCCATTCAGAAATAGATCATCCACATACAACAATACTATGATAGGTCCATCATCCATAACCTTCATGTAAAGGTTAGGATCGACTTTACTCTTGGTAAATCCCAAGATTGTCAAGAAATTATCTATTCTACGATACCAAGCTCTAGGATTTTACTTCATTCCATACAGATCCTTTTTCAACTTACATACATGAAGTCACTCTGTCTTTGACTTCAAATCCTTATGGCTATTTGATGTAAACCTCTTCCTCAATCATGCCATTAAGGAATTTTGTCTTTACATCCATTTGATCTAGATCCCACATCATCATGGAAGTAAGTGCCATGATGGTTCTGATGGAAGTGTGCCTTGTTATTGGAGCAAATGTCTCTTCATAAAAAATCCCCTCTTTCTAAGAGAATCCTCTAGCCACAAATCTTTCCTTGTTCTTTTCAATACTTCCATCAACAACATGTTTTATCTTGTAGATCCATTTCAAAGATACCACAGTATTGTTTTCTGGTTTGGGTACTATGTCCCAAACATCATTCTTCATTATCGACTGGTATTCTTTTGTCATTTCTTCTACTCACTCTTTCTTCTGTGCATATTCCTCATAGCTAGTGGGTTCTTGAACTACAAGGTCACACATCAAAGCTACATAACTAGAGTATGGATTTGATCTTTTGCTTGTTCTTGTGGAGCCTTTTGGAGCTCCATATCTCTCTTCTTCTTGTATGATTTCTCTTACCCAAGCAGGTTTTCTCTTTCGATATATATCCATAGCAGGGGGTTCCTAAGGTTCTAGCATATCATGATCTTCAGATGCTACTATTTTAAGAGAGGGTTCAACTTATATCATACTAGGAGGTACATCCTCTTCATGTACTTCTTCAAGCTGACACCTAATGGATTTCTTAAGATCTTTCTCTTCATAAAATTTTACATCCCTACTAATCTCGATATGATGGAATCCTAAAATGTATATCATGACGGCTTTAGAGACTTCACAGTATCCAACAAATATTCCCTTCTTTCTAGAAGGATACAACTTGGTTCTCTTCTCTTTCGGAATATGTACATATACTGGACATCCAAATATCTTGATATGGCACACTTGAGGTTTCTTTCATGTATACATCTCTTTACGAGTCTTGAATCCAAGAGCACTATGAGATAATCTATTTTGCACATATACAGTTGTTCTTGCTACTTCAGCCCATAGGTGTATGGGGAGGTGTTGGCCATGAATCAATGTTTTCACTGTTTCCATAATGGTTCTATTCTTTCATCCTGCAACATCCATTATGTTGAGGACTATAGGGAGTAGTTAGTTCTCTCTTGATTCCATCCTCCTCACAGAATGCTTGAAATTATTTTAAAGTATATTCTCCACCATTATTTGATCTTAGTGTCTTGATTCTTCTTTCTGAATGGTTCTCTATCAAGGCTTTGAATTCCTTGAATTTATCGAACACTTCACTTTTGTTCTACAAGAAGTATATCCATGTCTTTCTTGAATAGTCATCAATAAAGATGACAAAAGGTTGTGTGTACAAAGTCTCATCCATATTCACAATATCCACATAATACATATTTTTACATTTATATGGCAATTGCAAAATAGTTCTTGTACTTCCAAATCATAATAGTCCTCGACTCTAAAAATTTGTAGGTACCACCAAATAGGTACTCGTCGGATCTATCTTCCTCAAGTGAGGAAGATAGAGTAGAATAGGTTGAAAGTGAGATGTCTATTACAAGATCTAAGAGGTCAAGATCAACCAGAGGTAAAAATTTAAGGAGAAAATTCTATAGATCCATGGAACTTTTTCTTTCTAAAGGTGGATCATGTGATTATGATAATGAGAGCGTAGGTGACATTGAGTTTCCCTTGATGTATAGATATATTGTCAAATGGTGGATACCTAAGAATCTACCCCAAGTGGACATAGGTTTCTTCCTCAATGGGAGGATTTATCACATTGCTCCATCATCTTTACATGGATGGCATAATGGTCAAATATGGCATTGAAAATGACATGATGGAGTATGTCAGCCCAGGATACAAATACAATGACTGGTTGGTGTTGGTCTGATATACAGGATGTATGTGAAAATACAGAGTTGTAGCATGTTATATACAACTATTAGACAACAATTTGAACAAAGGAGATACTATGTATATTGATGGAAGGTCAAAAGCTTTTGGAAATATCGTAGGGTTTATAAATAGTACACGACCAGGGACAACACATAAGCTACCCAATTGCATATTTGAGGGGCATGAAGGAAATCATGTATTCATATGTGCAACAAAATAAATAGTTGTTGATCGATTACAGTTTGTATTGAATAGATGCGGGGGTTTCTATTATGGGGGTAATTATCTTATACAACATTTAACTCAACCTTTGATCGATAACTTATTATTTTTCTCCTGCAACAATTTTAATTATATGTACTTTTCATTTTTAATATGTCTTAATTCTTGTATTGTGGTAGGGTGATTGTGGCCAGATGCCATAAGCAAGCAGATCTTATGAGGTAAATATCAATGTAATAGTAACCAAAATTCATGATTATATTGCGGTTGTTAACATTTTACCTTTTTATGCTTATGAGCTCAATATTTCAATATGATATCATTCTTATTATATTGTGGTAGGGGTGTACTCAGAACACACCTGCAGCTTCTGGTTAGGTAAACGTGACGGTCATATTAACACTAAATATTTTCTTCATTAATCACATTTAATAGACATGGTTCAGTTTTTACTTTTCAATATGAATATGTCTTGCTTCTTGTATTGTGGTAGGCAAACCGTGGAAGAAAACAATGGTGTCACATAAGGTAAATGTTAACGTAATAGTACCTAATAGAATAATAGTACCTAATAGAATCAATGTAATAGTAACCACAATTCATAAATATATTACAACTATTAACATTTGACCTTTTTTATGCTTATTAGCTCAATATTTCAAGATAATATCATGCTTATTTTATTGTGGTAGGGGGGTACTTATAACACATCTACAACTTCTGGTCAGGTAAACATGAGTGTCATATTAAAACTACAATTTTTCTTCATTAATCATTTTATTAGACATGGTTCAATTTTTTTATGTATTTCTTCTTCAAATTGTGGTAGGTTGACCATTGGAAGTCACCAATGGTGTCGTAATAGGTAAATGATAATGTAATAGTACGTAAACATGATTAAAGTAATTTGTTTTTCTTTTATATGCATGCTATTTTTCTTACGTGAATTTGTGTAATGATAAAAATAAATTACTACTTTTATTGATTGATGTTTGTAGAGTACACCACATTAGGATGATGAGGTGGTCGTTGAGGAAGATATATTTTATTCAACTGACCTAATGGAAACTGTGAAGAAGACTTTGAAAAAGTCCAATCAAGAACTTCTTAGACTGAAGAAATCAAAGAAAGAATTGATGACTTGAGGAAAAAAATAGAACAGTACGAGGTAAGTGGAATATTTGAAATATTTTAAGAACTATCATATATATTCATATATGTTATTTTAGTTCTCTATTTTTTATATGACCTAATCAATTAAAGTTTTCTTTTTGTAGGAATTTTTGGAGATAACACCCATGCATCAAGTACAGGTTGTAGAGGTCGGTATTGGTAGTAGCAATGGTTCAAAACATTCTCAATATATGGTACCAACGAGGTCATTTGTCTCTCCATACAAACAATTCCCTTTAGATGCTACGACCTCACCGGATGTTGGAGATCAGCAGGTCCCTTCACCCACTACTACTTCATAGGATGTTAGAGAGGACAATGGCATCAAATGTGAAAGTTGTTATCCTATAACAGTACGTATGGTTAGTAGTGGATCATTTTCCGTTACCTTCATGGTAGACAAGGGTTGTGTTCCAATCAAGATATCAAAGATTACAAGTATTATTTAATTAATTCAAGTTTTTTTTCATGTAATTCAAAGCCTCATACCTCAAATTGTTTTTAATTAATGATCATATTGTTTTTGTAGGAAATAATGTTTTTTATAAGAACCTACATGAGAAGGCGTTGGAAATTTTTGGGCCCACCAACTGTACACGGTGGGATTCCCAAAATGACAAATTGAAAGATGATCTAATGAACCACATGGTCAGCTTGTTTTGTGATACCTTCAACAGAAAAGGTATCACCACAGCAGCTGGATTAAATTTGAAATATGTCAAGGAAGATTATAGGGACAATTTGCAAATTAACCCTAAGTATGATCATCCTGCTATGGTTCCAGAGAAGGGGTGGAAGGTGCTCATGGATGATGCAAAGGAGAAGGCATTGAGAAAACAAGGAAAGAATCGACCACTCAGTTCAAGAAGGTATGACGCATATCATATTTTCAATGAAAAATGTTTATTTTTTTTACTTTTAAATATATTTTAGTTGTGATCTATAACATATTTGAAACCTTTCATAGGCTCCCCAACACCTCTAAAGAGACAAAGAAAAGACTAGAAAACCATGGGAAACACAAACTTGGCCAAGGTGGATATCAGAAACTAAGAGCATGAACTGTAAGAATAAAACGATTATTATTTGTAGCCAAAAAATTTCTAATTGTAGTGAACAAATAATTGATTTATCACAATCTATTTTCATGGTGTATGCATTACAGGGAATTTTTTCTCAAGAGGCAGTCACTAAAGAAGACTTGAGGCTCGGCTTCAAGTATGGTTTTCAAAATGTATTGAAAAGTCGAAAAATATTGGGGCAAACCCCAATTTCCCCATTGATGCACACAGAGGTAAATAAAACCAATAAGGCCATCATTATAATCTACTTATGTAATCTATTCATGAATGATTATAACGAAGAACAAATTTATTTTTTTGTTTCAGGGTGAGAGCAACAAAAGCAATGAGGGTAGCAGTATCGAACATGTACCACATGATGGTGGGGAGATGGCTCATGGTGGTGGCGAGCAACAAAGCCATTCGTGTATGTATGCTATAAAATAGAAGTATTTAATCTGATTTTTAATATATAATTGATGGTGTGTACTAATACATTTTATTTTGTGAATGGCAGAGAATGTACCTGCTCATGCTCAGCTGGAAGAGGAACAAATGGCAGAACCAATGAACACTCAAATTGTCTCAGCTAGTCAGCCAACAGTTAAAGATCATTGTAATGATATTGGAAATAATGAAATACCTATCTCAATAATAACTACACATTTATATCTATATAATTGTTTTTGTTTTTTCAGATGATTCCACTCTCCAGCGACCTCCACTCTCCAGTGACCTCCACGCCCTACTATTCAACATACCAGAAGTATGGCACGGGAGAGAATTCCCACACAATAGAAAGAAAGAGAGGGAAAAAAAACTTCAATGTAAAATGACAACAAATTAGATGTCCCAATCTTGTAATTTATGAAGAAAAAAAATGTAGTTCTATACATTTAATATTTGTATTTGACCGAGTAAAGAAATGAAATATTTACAGTTTTGTAACAAGTTTCTTGATTTGGTTGGTGCATGATCATATTTTAGAATTGAGGTTTATAACAGTGAATTTTATTTCTCAGTTCATATTTTTTTAATATGTGTGACATCTTTCAAGGACTATGGTTATCCTCAAGGGGCTGGCCACCCCTTCCTAAGTTAACCTAAGGAAGATGAGATGCCCATACCATTTATAATTGGCTTAGATCTAATATATTCATGTTATTGTTATTTCAAAATTGTTTTATTTCATTAACAACTTAGATATATATTGCTACTATTATTACTATTTTTTTTAGTACTTTAATGATTATTGCATCTCTCTGTTTGATAGTATTGTGTTGATTAAAACAATTAATATACCTATATTTGTGCTTTTTACAATTTATATGTGAAATGTTTGTTCACTTTGTTGCATAGCTTAATTTTAAATATGTGTGAAATATTCTTAGGACTATGGTTATCCTCAAGGGGTTGGCCACCCCTTATTGAGTTAACCCAAGGAAGATGAGATGACCATATTAGCTTCTGTATCCAGTGATGATGATTATGAGATTCTACTCTTTGCATGAGACACATGAGACGTATGACCACATACAAATGAGAAGGTTGGGTAACCTACCCTCACATTGACTTAATGTGCATGAGACTAGTATGATGTCATGTTTCCTTGTTATGTTACGTTGACTTGCATGTTTACTAGTATGTGATGTTTAGCATTGTGGTGACTTGTGATTGACCCTTACATGGTAAAGTTGAGCTATACAACCCTTAAATTTTGACGTCCATCTTGTAGACGACTAGAATCACCCCTTAGGGGGGGTTTTCACCCTTGTGTTTACCTTAAGATCCCTCTTTAGGTTCCATCCATGATAGCGCTACCTTATATGATTGTTTTGGAGTACTTTTCTATTGTTTTTATTGTGAGCTCGATGTACTGTTGTATTGCTACTATTTTTTGTTTGTGAGGGTTGGATGATCTATTTTAGGGTCTTTTCCAGTTCTAGGTTCTCTCCTTTCACAAGTATGTTGGTCTAGTTGAGTCTCATGCAAGTCACCTAATTCTAAGAGGTTGAAGTTTGTTTAGAAGCATTTTTTTCTAAGGATAAGGGATGTCTACCACACCATCTTATGTTGAGTTTATAATTGGTTCATATATGATATATATTATTATTGTTATATATTGGTGTCTTTCATTAACAACTTAGATCTGATATAGATTGCTATTGTTATTACTGTTATTGTTTTCATTACTTTAATGGTTATGGTATCTCATTATTTTTGGGGCATACTGGACATGAAGGATATTGAGGTATGGTTTTTATTTTCCACAAAAAATGACATAATTTTATTGTATTGTAGTAATACATACAACATGACAGATGTGCCATACTATTTTTCTTTATAGGTCCTCTATCTTGTGGGTCTATGTGAGATGCACAGTAGTTGTACATAAGGCATGTAGTAAATGGCCAAACGTGATGACTCTTTTTAGGGATACATCAGGGTCATCAGTATGTTGGAGGCATCACGAAGATTGGAGGTTGGATCACAAGGTTATATTTTTTCTATCTTTCCTTGTGGTGGCTTACAAGTGTTTTTAATCATTTTTAGCCTATAATTAATTTGTTTTTTATTTTTACTATTGTCTAGTAATTGACCATAGTAGTAGGTCACTTGAAATTTCCTATTTAATGTTGATTAAAGGTAGAAAAGTTCCCATGATTCAATAATAAATAATTATTGTTATTGATCTAGTCCACAAAAGCACTTAGATTTCTAGAAATTGTCTTTTGACGCATAGGTTTGTCCTCAAATATATCCCAGAATCATATCACTACTGACTAGGGGTCAAATAGGGATGAGAATTACTTTAATTTGTGATAATATTTGAACCTAAGTTAAAATTTGGTGGGAAACATGATGGAAATGTTCATATCATATAGGTCTTTAGAATGAGCTAATAGGTATAGACATTGATGAAGAAAACAACATAACAAATGTTGTTGTAGCACATGAAAACTAGAAGAAAAATATTTCATACATTGGGCATACTAAGCGAGGGTGCAACTCAAAAAACCAGTTAAGGAAGGTTAATACTATGATAAAACAATGAAAGAAAAAAGTATTAATTCCCCAAATACTTTGAAATAGATCCTTCATTGAAGAACGCGTTCTCAGGTTGTTCTTTGTAAATGATCTTGAGGGATTTTGAATCTCATATCCCCATCATTATTTTCCAATAGAGGTCGTATAAGTCCTAGTGTGCCAGGACTACTAGTTGTAACATCAATAATGGCTCCTTGGGGGAACACATATTTTCATAACATATGGAAGCAACATAAAATGTTCCCACATTTTTTATCACCAAAATGTTGACCTTGCCAAAACACCTAGGGGTTCTAAGTGACATTAATTAATTAACCTAGGGAATTTTGCTAAATTAATATTTAAAAGGCTTGTACTTAGTTTGGTTTCTTGTCATTATTAATTATTTTGTAATTAAATATGTGGAAATAAGTTTCCATGTCAGGGGGGTGCACTTGGGCAAGCCAACTTTCCTAGGAGGATAATTAGAATTTGTCAAGGGACTCACAAAATCAAGTAGTCAAGAAAGAGGGAAAGTACCAAAAGCCAAGAAAGGTTGTCATAAGAAAAAACAGGAAACATTGGACCAAACGAGGGCACAGTTTCCATTTAGGGGTTCATTCAAAAAATAATAAGTGCAGAAAAGTTGTCATAATGAAAAGCAGGGAACTCTGGGCCAAAGGAGGGCACAGTTTCCATTTAGAGGTTCAATCACAAAAGCAGGAAGTGCAGAAAAGATGTGATAGGAAAAAGTAGGAAACTCTGGGCCTAAGGAGGGCACATTTTCTAAGTTGGATGAAAGGTATCGACAAGGAAACATCTCACATGCCACCTACTTGCCATTTTCTCAAGGAGGGGGGAAAACTTGGATAGGGTTAGGGTTTAGCAAGGGAAACTTGCGCAACAGGTGATTGACTTTCCCAACAAGTCATCAGTGGTATATTTAATTAAAATTCGAGCTCTATTTCTCATTTTTGTTCATGAATGATATTTTTTTGAGTGAAGACCAGCTTCATACTGAGTGTTGTGCCTCAGTCTCTTGGGAGATGTGCCCCAAGTCCCTTCCCTTCTCTTCTTTCTCCCCTTCCATTTTCAATGCAAGTGATGGTGAGTAAAGGACCAACATCCTAATATTTAGATAATACCACTACAACATGCCATCCACCATTGAAGATGATCTTCAATGAAGGGAACTTCACCTATGCTCCAGTCCTTAGCTTGGTGTTAGATTTGGGCCTCTTGACCTCAGTTTTGGATCCCATTTTTGGAGAGATCAGTCCTCCAAACCTATTCATGATATGCTCATACACATACATTAATTATGACTTACGTAATATAGTAAGGTTCTTGTTCAAGAGTCCTCTCATGTTAATTTTTCATGAGTGAACCTTTATTTCCCTCTTGATGGTTTTTTTATTAGTTTTATGCAATAAGAATGAAGTAATGTCCATGAGGATAAGTATTAATGATATGATGTGTAAAAAAATGATATATTAGTCTCTTTAATACATCATTATCAGGTCTAAATTAAATTTGGTGCATTTAGTTGGAATGAGGAGGATGAACAAGATTTCCAAAAGATGAAGGAGATAATCAATAACTGTCTAGCACTCAATTTACCTGATTTCTCCAAACCTTTTGTGCTAGAATGTGATGCCTTAGGAGAAGGCATTGGAGCTATTATGATGCAAGAGAGGCACCCTATTTCATTCTAGAGCATAAAATTGAATCCTCATAAAAGGATGTAATCAATCTATGACAAAGATATGTTGGTCATTATGCATGCATTTGCCAATTTCCAACAGTATTTGGTGGGAGGAAAATTCATAGTGAAGACTGATCACAACAGTATTAGACACTTGCTAACCCAAAAAGAGCTCAATGACAGGAAACAGAAGTGAGTGAGAAAATTCATGTCATATGACTTTGATATTGAATATAAAAAGGGGAAGATGAATGTTGTGGCTGATGCACTTTCCTATAAGCCCACACTCTTTGATGCAGATGTTTGCTGAGTGGAAGATACAGTTGGGGAACGACTATTCAAAGAATCATTTTTCTTTTGAAGTTTTGGATGGGGTAATACAAAATGGGAATACAAGGTACATGATGACCTCATCTACTACAAAAAATGGAATCTTCTTAGTGCCTAGATCTGCAATAAAGAAGAAGATTATGGAAGCTGCACATGATGCACTGGTCACTGGCCACCTTGGTTTTCTAAAGACCTACTAGAAGGTAAGAGACAGATTCACCTAGAAGGGTATCAAAGACGATGTTCTCATGCATGTGAGGGAATGCTATGCATGTCAATAGAACAAATTGGAGCACATACACCCTGTAGGAATCCTCCAATATCTTCCCATTCCATAACAGAAATGGGAGACTATCTCCATGGAATTCATCATTGGGATGCTAAAGGCTCAAGGAAAAGACAACATTTATGTGGTGGTTGACAGTTTGAAAAAATTTGCACACTTATTTGCAGTCACCTCCACTATTTCAGCTAGTGAGGTTGTTTCTTTATTTTTCAAGGATGCTTTCAAGCTGCATGGATTTCCCATAACTATAATCAGTGACAAGGACAACAAGTTCACTAGTTCCTTTTGGCAGGATTCGTTAGGGCTGGTGGGAACAAACCTGATAATGAGCACAAGCTATCACCCCCATACAAATGGACAAACTGAAAGGGTGAATCAATGGATTTAAGGGTACCTCCATAATTATGTTACGAGGCATCAAAGAGCTTGGGATACTTGGCTCCACCTGGGTGATTTCCTCTATAATACTACCTTTCATCTTTCCATCATAATGACCCCATTTATGGCTTTGTATGGGTATGATTCTCCAAATTTTTCAAATTTAATTTTTTGAGATTAGAGAGCCCAAAAGGATAAAGATTGGTTACAGGAAAACCAAGAAATTATAAGGACATTAAAAGAGAATTTGCAAATGACACAAAACCAACATAAAGTGTATGCAGATAAGCACCAAATTGTCAAAGTATTTATAGATAGAAGACTTATTCTACTTAAGGCTGCAACCTTATTGGAAGTCTTCTTTGAAGAATAAAGGGGCTGAAAAAATTCATCCAAGATTCTATGGGACCTACAAGATTCTAAGAAAATTGGTGAAGTGGCCTACTAGATGAAACTTCCATCAGAGAGTAAGATCCATAATGTTTTCCATGTATGTTGTCTGAAGAAAGCAGTTGGACAACACATAGTGGCATCAGAAGAACTGTCGCCCATGGATGATGAAGGCCATTTGGCCTTAGTACCAGAGAAAGTGTTACAGGTCAGAGAAAGGAAACCGAGGAACAAGACCATCAAAGAATATATAATACAATGGAAGGGGTTACCCAAGGAAGATTCCACTTGGAAGGATGAGCAGATATTGCAACACCCTGGTTTTCTTCTGCTTCGGAACAAGCAGACTTGGGAGAGGAGGATTTTCATGTCCCCACATTTTTGAACACCAAAAGTGTTGACCTTGCCAAAACACCTAGGGGTTCTAAGTGACATTAATTAATTAACATAGGGAATTTTGCTAAATTAATATTTAGAAGGATTGTACTTAGTTTGAATTCTTTTCATTATTAATTATTGTGCAAATAAATATGTGGAAATAAGTTTCTATGTCAGGGGGGCACACCTAGGCAATCCAAATTTCCTAGGAGGATAATTAGAAATAGTCAAGGGGTTGACAAAACCAAGCAGACATAAAAGAGGGAAAGTGCCAAAATCCAAGAAAGGTTGTCAAAAGAAAAAACAGGCAACATTGGACCAAAGGGGGGTGCAGTTTCCATTTAGGGGTTTGATCACAAAAGCAGAAGTGCAGAAAAGCTATCATAAGGAAAAGCAGGAAACTCTAGGACAAAAGAGGGCGCAATTTCCATTTAGAGGCTCAATCACAAAATAAGTAAGTGCAAAAAATATATCGTAGGAAAAAGCAGGAAACTCTAGGCCTAAGGAGGGTGCAGTTTCTAAGTTGGATGAAATTTATTGACAAGGAAACATGTCACATGACAACTAATTTCCATTTTCTCAAGGACAGCGCACCACTTGGCTAGGTTTAGGTTTTAGCAAGGGAAACGTGCTTAGCGGGTGATTGAATTGCCCAACAAGTCACCAGTGGTATATTTAATGATAATTCAAGATCCATTTCTCAGTTTGGTTCATGAATTATCTTGTGTTTATTGAAGCTCGACTTCATACTGAGTGTTGTGCCTCAGTCTCTTGGGAGATGTGCCCCAAGTCCCTTCCCCTCTCTTCCTTCTCCCCTTCAATTTTTGATGTAGGTGATGGTGAGGAAAGGACCAGCATCCTAAGATTTATATCATACCACTACAGCATTCAATCCACCATTGAATATGAGCTCCAATGAAGGGAACTTCACCTATGCTCCAATCCCAACTTGGTGTTAGATATCAGTCCTACAAACCTATTCATGATATGATCAGACAAATACACTCATTATTAATTCTTTAATACAATAAGGTTCCTGTTCCATAGAGATGTAATGTTAATTTTTCATGAGTGAGCCTTTACTGTCCTCTTGATGGGTTTTTTTTATCAATTTTATGCTATAAGAATGAAGTAATGTCCATGAGGAGAAGTATTAATGATATTATGTGTAAAAAAATGATATCTTAATCTCTATAATACATCATTATCAGTTCTGAATTAAATCTGGTTTGAAATTCATCAACTTATGCACACCCCTGCTAGTTGACTAGGGAAATTCTATTAGTTTTACAGTTTTCATCATTTTGGAAATTTTATGCATTCAAATTTCATTTTGAAAGTTTATTTAGGAATTTAAAATCACCCCACTACCTATCCCAACTCTCATACAATGATTTTTTTTTGTTCATACCTTTTTTGGAAAGCCATATTTGTGTAGGGTCTCCCTGGGCCAAAACTGCCAGTTTTACCCAAATTATTCCAAACAGCCCCAAATAATTCTAGAACTATTCTTGACTATATTAAATATCATTGGAGGAATATTACCTTTTTTATAACACCTATGAAACTTGCGCAAACCCCTGTTTGAATGGATGTGAAAGTTCTTCTTAGTTGTACGGCTGGGAACCCATAAGCGTGGAAGTAGGTTTCAGCGAAGCTGATTCCGAAACCTAAATGGTCCCCATTTTAAATGTGTTAGGGAAGGTAATTTATCTGCCCTAATTTTTCCTTCCTTTATTCCATCAGTCCTCTTCCCTGTCTACAAAAGTATCAGCAACATTCCCTTTTTTTTCCTAGTCTTAAGGATTGATTGATTAAGTGCAGATTTTCATTTAGAATTTTTATCAATTTTGTAGCAGAGTTGATATCCTGATCTGATATTAAAATAGGGATATTACAATGGTATCAGATCATGGTCCTCAAGAGGAATTTGAATCTATGGAAGGGATATTCCATGAAGATACGAACCAGAAGGATGAGTTCAGAAAATTTATGAGAAACATGTTGAAAGGGATACAAGACATTTCATCCAATATCATTCAGTTTGGTCAAGAGACCAGAGAATTCCTAGATAAGCAGCTGGGTGCTAAATATGGAGAAGGAAGCAACATTGGCTCCCAGTATGAAGAGAGAAAGATCATGGGTGGATCTATCTTTTCTAAGACTGGGCCTCAGAATAGGCCTCTGGAATACAATGATGAACATAAGTTGCAACCCCGACCCACCATGCCCAAGTTCATGGAATTCCCAAAGGAAGACCCTGAAGTGTAGATTGAAATAGTTGATTCATGGGAGGAGAGATTTGCTGCATATCAAACTTTGAGTGAGTGAAAAAGGGTTATGCCATTTAGAGACTTTTTCAAAACTCGGTATAGAGGGCAGCGAAGAGGAGTTCAAATCTTTCCATATCATAATTTTGAGTTGATGAATGCCATTGGCAGAATTACCTTACCTTACTTTGATGGCATTTCCATGTACACAGTGATCTCTTGGATTCAGAAATTAGACACTGTTATAGCGGATTTCACCACTCTAGGTGAATCACACTTTGTATGGCCTTCCCCTGTCCCGCTGCAAACTCCTTAGACCCTATGGACCACTTTTTGTCCTTTGATGTTTCCTTGATCATCCCTAAAAACACATGAAAAATTACATACGCGACTTTTAAACCTATAAGTGCATACATACATGGGTTTGACCACTAAAACCACGTACATCGGGATGTGTGCATAATCCAAATCCTTTTGGATTTTTCCTTGACATGGATCCGACTCATTCGACTCCTGGCCTTCCCTATGCCTTGAGATAACTCGGATTCGACCTTTCATTACCCCTTTGAAAAGCTATATAAGGAACCCCTTGGTACATTGAAGGCATAAGAGAGAATTGGGAGCAACGAAACTATAGTCCATTATTGCCGGAACTTATGCTTGAGTCTGCATCCCTTTGTCCCTTGCAGCACTTTTATGTTCTTCCCAAGCTTGCCTTTTGCTTATGAGCTTGCTATCGAGAGATGGAGGATTGAAGTGGTGGAGGCCCAAGTGGGGGATTTAGTTTCTCCGGTTCACAGACGTGCCGTCAGAGGTTGTATCCTGTAATCTCTGATTTATATTAATAGAAATATCTTTTCCTGTCCAATAATGTGTGTTTGAATGAATATTTTATCCATGGGATTATGTCAAATGCTTTTACATTATTGATTATATATGCTAGAATAGATCTAACACCATGATATATAGAATGCTTGTATTGCTTACTTGTTGTTGAGGAAGCAACAGATCAATTCAAGCTGAAGATTGGAAAGCTCAATGGGGATCTACTTAAACCGTCCGGAATAAAGTACGAGGTCTGATCCTTTAGTGTTAGACATTTAATTTCTATTGCATATTGGAAAGGATTGATTTCTAGAGTCAAGCTGTCATATTGGAAAGGATTGATTTAGGAATTTCTCTCCGTAATAGAATTGGCGACTCCGCTAGGGAGTTCCTATTAGTTATCCTTTGGGGGTTGTTTTCTTGGCATTCAATGAATTTGAATTGCTCTTTCTCTCTTGTTTTTGTGTCGGGTATGGGGGCATGTATGCCTAGTAGAGTCTGATTGGTGTGAAGTTTGTCTCAGCCTGTCTGTTTGCCTTGATTTTATGCACCTTTCTTCCTATACGCGTGTTTTTGATTTACAGTCGCGTATACATGCGGTTTCCTCTGTGATTTCTACGTATACACGCGGGTTTACTGCGAACAGTCGTGTATACCCTTGATTTTTCCCTTTTGTGGAAGATAATTTGTTGCTGGGTGAATTCTGTTAGTTGTTGAGTCTCCTTTGACACTGCTTGAGTCTATTCAGACCTATGTTTCTGACCATAAACATTTTTTTAGGCTAATTTTTTTTTTTAGAAAGTTCTTGTCATGGCATTTTCGGTTTTTTGTTTGAGATTAGTGCATTAGAGTTCTTTTACCTTAGTGCTTTGCTTGAATGCTATTTGGGTGTGCTTGCAGAGTCTAGGGGTTGTAGAATCATTCTTTTTCTTTTTGCATCTCTTTTATTTTAAAAAAATCCAAAAATATTTGCTTATCATCATGCATTGCATTTTGCATTGTACTTGCACTAGATCTAGATTTGCTTTGGAGTACTAGTTAGGACTTCATATAGGAAATTTGCATTTATCATTTGAAGAAGAATTGTGCATTTCACGTAGTAGCATACCCTGTTTTCATGGACACAATGCATTTGCATTGATTGTTAGGTGTGCATTTTACTTCATGTTGTGTCATAACACCACTAGTTGCACGATCATATCCCTTTTTGAGTAATAAAGCCAACTAAAATCAACGCTAAATAAAATGAATTACACTCTTTTGTTTTCTAGGGTGCACCAACAAGCTTAGGTTTTAGGATCTTGGAATATTTCATTGTAAGTCAATTCTCCAAGATCACTAAACAACAACATCTAGGTGTCTGTCCAGGTGAGTGTGTGAAATCCTTGGTATAACCAGTGTTTCTCAGGATCCTCCTCTCAAAAGGGAGTTAAGCACGAGGCAGTGTGAGCAATTATTGATTGGGATGACCCCTAGTCATAACTGAGTAGCACCGGAGATATTTCCAGGATTGTATTCGTATCTGGGGGCTCTTTCGAGAGTTTTGGGCTTTGCTACTCTACCCATACGGTCAATCCTGCCTGCGACTGTCCGCCTAAGCATTGATTATATTGAGGTGACCTTAGTGGCCTTACCTAGGATATCGAGGGGGTACTTTGCAGGGGTTATTCTGCAGGTGTCCCGGTCAGGTTGGGGTCGGACAGCACAGTCGCTTTACGCGTTGAAGCTGAGGTCCACAATAATTGGTTACATACCTCCGCTTGTTGTGTATGGGAGTCTCAAGCCTCTCCTAGGCGAGACATACCTGCTTCATTTGGGAGCTCCATTATCCAGCCCTTGTTTGCTTGCATTTGGCTTTAGATTTTATTATTGATTGCTCTATGCATGATAGTTTGCCTAGGGTTTACGTAAATAGAGAGTCTTTGCTATTTTTTGAGTCATTGTGGATTTGAGTGCGGTTCCTCACCGTTCTCGTCATTTAGCAGGACTTTCGCCTTCTACTTCTCCTCCTCCTTTGGGAGAGAGACCTAGACAGTCCAGGCAGACTATGTCACACATTGATTCACACACCATGGGAGACCATTCAAAGGATATTCCTGAACCACCTCCTCCCGTTCGTGTCGACGATGGGGAATTTACACCTACTTACGATCCTTCACCCGACTTAGCTGAGTTAGGTCCTGTGATTTCTGAGATAGGACCCTTGCACGATAGACCTAATCACTCTAGATCTGATTCCCCATTGATGCGTTACCGGTATGGAATGTCGGAGGACACCGAGAGTCATTTTGAACCTGCCAAAACTAGCTATGGTAGTTATGCTATGTCTGGTTTCCCTACACATGATTTGAAATTCCATGTTGAATCCGATCTCGAGCCTAAGACTATTCCTGGGGGCACTCTCATTCCTTACCATGCGGAGAGGTTTGGGAGCACTAGTCACATTGCACCTCCTGTCCCAGTGGTGGAAGCTAGATCTTATATCCTTCCTAGGTCTAGGGTTAGCGATCTGATTAGGATACCAGATCCGAGATGAGTGACGATAGGTGGTAATACATATATTATTACTCAGGTTCCTTCGTCCTCGGTCCCTAGTTCTTCAAATGTACATCCTCCACCTTATTCACATGGTCCTTCAAGCCGGTATATGGCTACGAGTCAGGTCCGTACTGCGGTTACTAGACCATTTGCGTCTCAAGTTCACATACCACCCGTTGCTTCGGGAGGATATGTTCATGCTTCTAGAGGTATCCTGCTACTTCCAGGGTGTATATCCCTACTTCCGGAGCGTATCTTCCTACCTACGGAGTGTCTCATGGGCCATCGCATGTGATGACCTATGGACCTTATTATGGGACGTAGTATGGACAGATTTCTTCACCTTATGGAGGCAGGTATCAACAACCTGCTTACTCTCCTAATTACGGCTTTGTAGCTCCTACTAGTCAAGGTCCACCATACTATGGTACTTCCACGCCACCCTATATGGGTCAGATAGGAGTAGGACACTATGGCCAAGGCCATGGTGGTAATCAACCCTATATGAACCAGGGAGAGGTCCATCGACCTCATCATCCTAGACTCCCTTTCCTTGCAACGCTTAATCTTCCTGACTTATCGAGACTAACGAACGATCCTGTGGCTCACGACCCTGCTTGGCCGGCTGTCCCTACCAAGCTTCCTTCGGAGATACCTAAGTTCGAAGGCAAACTGGGAGAGGGTCCGAGCGAACACGTTAATACTTTCAACCTTTGGTGCTATTCAAATTCATTACATCAGGACTTAGTCCGTTTGTGACTATTTCAACGCACCCTCACGGGGCCTACTGTGAAATGGTATATAGAGTTACCTAAGGGAGCTTTCGCTTTGTTCGACGACCTTGCGATGACTTTTCTTAATCACTTCCAGCTACCAGTGTGCTATGACGTTGGTACTGAACTCTTGTTGACATTTCGGCAAGATAAAGCCACACATATTTCTGATCATATTCAAGAGTGGCGTAGACGAAAGAGATTAATTAAAGCCTTTATACCACCGGAATTCCTTCTCGAGTGGTTCCTCAAGTTGTTATTGCCATATATAGCGAAGGATGTTTCCACATCTGGAGTTCAAAATGAGGAACAAGCGATTTTTAGGGCACAGGAACTGGACTTGATCTATGCTCAGTCTAGTTTGTTATATGAGATTATTCCCAATGCCCCTCGTTCCAGTTTCGATCCCAAAGTCAAACCTGGACCACATGCCGATGGCATTGTGGGTTTTGCAAGTGTGAAACCTACAGATTCGGTTGCAAAACAAGCTAGTAAATTGTCAATCAACCAATCTGCTTCGGGACAAGCTACGGCTTCGTCTCAACCCACCCAAACGGCGAATGTACTTTCTATGCAATCGTCAGACTAGAAGGGTAACCAGCAGCTTGGACATAATAGAAAAAAGGGTAAAAATAATAATCGAAAGGGTGGGAATAAGAATGAGAATGCTAACAATAATAACAAGAACAGTAGAAATGCTGGGGGGGACAAGGAAGCGAAACATAAGGTTAAGTTCCCTTGCAAGCTATGTAAGGACGATCACCTCACTTACTTGTGCCCTCAGATTGAAGAAGCTTCGAGATTCTTAGCACAAGGCCTAGCTGTGCTAACTAACCCTTTACTGCATAACCAAAATATGAACTCGAAGTCCCATGACCAGTCTAGTGATGATGATCCACAAGATGGTAGTGGTCGTGGGTGCATTAACATGGTCCGTGCTATGAAAGTTGTGACTCATGCGAAAGATTATAGTTCATCACAACCCAGCCTAGGCAAAGAGCCTGATCCACCAGGGTCCCCTTTGCGCATTGCGAAACCTGCAGATAAACCTGAGGCTGCACCTTGCATTCCTAAGGGAGTCCTTAAGTGTTTATGGCATAATCCAAATGCCCGAGCCACCCAGAATTATTTAGTTGTCGAGGATTTGGGCCATACGATGTCTGCATTGGAAGTGCTTCAGAGTTGTCATTTGCAAAGGAAGGCATTGCTTTCTATCCTTGGTGTGAACGATGATGATTCTTCCTCTGTGATCAAATTTGAAACTGCAGGACATCAGCCTCGCTTTCCCTACTATGTGTCTCTTTTGGTGCACGTAGAATGTCTTGGTATGACCGTTAAACATACTGTGATTGACGAGGGCATTGCTACTTCTGTGATGTCTTTGGCTTGTTGGAAGGGTCTCGGTTGTCTTGAGCTGTCTAAATCAGTGACTATGTTAATTGCTTTCGATGGGAGATCTTTTAGGCCGCACGACATCCTTCCTTCCCTTAAAGTCTGTTTGGGGGGGAAGACAGTTGCGATAGAGGTTGAGGTGGTTGATGCGCCCCTTGACTATAATATCTTGCTAGGTAGGAACTGGATGTACAACATGCAAGCCGTTTCTTCTTCCTTGTTTCGTGTTGTATGCTTTCCACACAACGGGAAGATCATAACGATTGATCAAATGACATTCAAGAATCCATCTGTGACTGCATCCTCAGGAGCTTTGATCCTGATTGTTGAGCACTCTTAGCCGGCAACTGGGAGTGTGGGTGTAGGCATGTATCCTTCCCTCATGGGAAGCTTTAGTTGTCCTGCACTAATCCTCATGATAGGATCTAGTTTCGATGAGGCTTCGACTTCTATGATATCGGTGTCTTTTCACATGAGTCATATGGGAGACCCTTGGATTCTTCCTACACCGAGCACTTCGAGTGAGCCTGTCAAGACGAGCGTGCCGTTTCCTGCAACCATGATAGCTTATCAAGCTAATCTCAAGAATGTTGCAAAGCCTAGTTCTTCCTCTTCACGGATAGAGGAGGAGGACCCATATGTGCTGTCGGCATGGGCAGTACAGTCTTCTCATGCCCACGACTACCTTGATACGATTTTCCCTTCGGATGAAGCGATTATTGAGGCTATTTCGAGAGTTGAGCCACCATGGGAGGAACTTCATCATAGATCGTACTTTCTTCCGGAGCTCAACCATTTGGAATGTGAGGATTTTAGGGCGGTTCTTAGTCAGAGAGTTGGTAGTCCTGTGGTTCCATTAAGCTGTCCTAGTCCAATGGCTAACGAAAACATGGTGAACATATCTTCAACGATTCCTATCAACATCTCTCGCAATCCTGGCACGATAGAGAATGTTTATATTGGGGCGGAATGTTCCCATGCTAAGATCCTGGAATATACTGAGCTATTCAAGAAATTTCATGATATTTTTTCTTGGTCTTACGACGATATGCCAGGTATTGACCCTCGTATTGTCGAGCACAAGATTAAGACTTACCCCAATGCTAAGCCTGTTCGACAATGTTTATGTGTGGTGAATCCTAGGAAAGCACCCGCCATTAAGGCAGAGATAGAGAAATTGTTGAAAGATGGTTTCATCTATCCCATTCCCTTGATGGAGTGGGTTTCAAACCCCGTTCTGGTGGATAAGAAGCAGGGAGAAATCCACATATGCACTGATTTCCGTGATTTGAATTGTGCCTGTCCTAAGGATAACTTCCCCACACCATTTATAGATCAGATTTTGGATGAGTGTGTGGATAGTGAGGTGTTCTCCTTTATGGACGGATTTTTCGGGTATAATCAGATACAGATTAAACCTGAGGACCAACATAAGACTGCATTTATTTTTCCTTGGGGAACATTTGCATATCGGAAAATGCCTTTCGGCCTTAAAAACGCCAGAGCTACATTTCAGCGGGAAATGACCTTGATTTTCTATGATCTCAAGTCAATTATCGAGGCGTTTTTGGATGATCTCGCTGCTCATTCTCGTATGAGAATGCGTCATCCCTATCACTTGAGATTGGTATTCGAAATATGCTGGCACTATTCAGTTAGATTAAATCCTCACAAGTGCATCTTTTTCATGAAGTCAGGTCGTTTGTTAGGATTCATCGTGTCAAAAGAGGGTATAAGAGTCGACCCTTTGAAGTTTGAGGCAATACTTCAGCTGTCTCCCCCGAAGAATATTCGTCATCTTCAGTGTTTGCAAGTCATGGAAAACTTATTACGAAGATTTGTTGTCAATTTTTCCAATTTGACTAGAGGCTTCATGCATCTCTTGAAGAAGGATACTCCCTTTTATTGGGATGAGCGAGCCTAGGAGTTCTTCAATGCACTCAAGCGAGCCCTAGCATCGGCCCTGGTGATTAGTCCTCCGGATTATAGCCGTGATTTCTTATTATATGTGGTTGTGTCTTTAGAAATGATTGGTATGGTCTTGGTTCAAGAGGATGAGGAGCTCCAAGAGCATGTCATATATTATCTAAGCCAAAAGCTTATTGACGCAGAGATTCGTTATTCTCATGTCGAGAAGCTTGCTTTAGCTACCGTACATGCGGTTTAGCATTTGAGACATTATATTCTCCTTCACTAGACCTTGGTTGTGGCCCATGTCAATCCGTTTCAATTCATCCTCACCCGAAGGATGATTGGGGGAAAGTATAATAAATGGATTGTCATTCTGCAAGAATTTGATCTCGAGTTTGTTTCGGCAAAATCGAAGAAGTCTTTAATCTTTGCAGAGCTTATATCAGATTTTTTGAGCAAGGACAAGGAGTTGGTTTGTGAAGATACATTTGTCGATGAACACATCTTCTTAATCTCAACGTTAGACCCATGGTATGGGGATATCATAGTATATCTACAAACACAGAAGACCCCTACTCACCTCTCGCGAGATGAACGACGACGATTACGTCACGTCTCTAAGAACTACCTCATAGTGGACAATACTTTGTATTGCCGTGGAGTAGATTCCATTTTACGACGTTGTTTAACTCATGACGAGGCTGAGGTTGTGCTGAATGATTACCACGGAGGGGCGTGTGGTGGTCATTTATCTGGGCTTTCTACAACTCAAAAGATTTTGAGAGTGGGTTATTTCTTGCTGTCGATCTTCAAGGATTGTGTTGATGCGATCAAGAGGTGCCACCCTTGCCAGGTGTTCGCACATAATATGCGCTCGAAACCTACCCTGTTACATCCCATTATCACCGCCGGTCCCTTCACTAAGTGGGGGCTCGATTTTATGGATTGCAACCCAGCTTCGGCTGGAGGGAATCATCACATTATAGTGGCTGTTGATTATTTCACAAAATGGGCTAAGGCTATGCCTACAATAAAATCCGATGGTGAGACAACCGCTCATTTTGTATTCAACCAAATTATTACTCGGTTCGGGATTCCGAAAGAGCTTGTCACTGACCATGGCTCGCACTTTCAGAACCGTATGATGGAAGAGTTGGCATCGAAGTTAGGGTAAAAGCAAGAGCATTCCTCTTCTTACTACCCCCAAGCAAATGGACAGGTAGAAGCAGTGAATAAATCGCTCAAATCCATTCTCCAACGAACCATCGCACAAAGCAAGACGAATTGGCACATTATGTTATATCCTGCTTTGTGGGCATATCGAACCGTGGTTAAGACTGCCACTGGTTTTTCTCCATATTAGCTTGTACATGGAGTGGAGTCGATATTGCCAGTTGAATGCGAAATTCCTTCGTTGAAGCTAGCTGTGGAACTCTTACCGGACACTTCACCTTTGGAGGAGCGTTTGGTTCACCTGGAGCAACTTGATGAGCAGTGTCGGGATGCCTTGGTGGCTCTATAGGTTAATAAGCATCGTGTTAAGGTCTAGTACGATAAGTCTGTCCGTCCAAGAGTGTTTAGTGAAGGAGACTTGGTCCTTTTGTGGGATCAACCAAAAGAAACCTCGGGGGCAGGGAAATTTAATCCTATGTGGTGTGGTCCTTACGTGGTGAAGCGTGTGTTAGAGAAGGGTGTGTATGAGTTAGTGGATTACGAAGGAACAACTTTGGCGGAGCCTAGAAATGGGCTCTATCTCAAAAAATACTATGCATGATCTTTAGCCAAGGCTGCTTGTTGTATATTATTGTACAACTTTGCATAGTTAGGTATTTTTTCTTATCGTGATCGGGTTTGTGATTAGTTTCTGTTTCTTTTAGAAGATGTCAATGGAATATTCCACCTACATAGGATTCGCGGATGGTGCAAGCCATCACACTCAACACTCAACCTCTACTACTTGGGTGATTTATACTCCTATGGGTCAGGTATTGTCTTTAGGAGGTGTATGTCTACGACCATCTTCCAACAATGTTGCTGAATATAGCACCGTTATTGAGCTTCTACGGGATGCCATTCTACATGGCATTCTATATCTTGAGGTACATCTTGATTCAGAGTTAGTAGTGTCACAGCTCAATGGTTTGTACCATGTTAGAGATCCGACGTTATTAAGGAGGTTCTTACGTGTGAGATTGTTAGAATGACAATTTGACAATATAACATATATACACATTCCAAGAAATAATAATCAAGTTGCTGATTCATATGCTAACTACGTGTTAGATTGGCATTTGTTTCATTCATAATAAATTAATCACAAACACAATTTTTACACATGCAAATAAATAAATCGATCACCATAAAACTTTTTTATATATACATCAAAATGTGGTAATACATAGTGTTATGATACAAAATTGGGCTTTTAAAGCCACCATCATATAATACACGGTCGTACAAAATGAATACACTCCCAAGTGTCCAATACTATGGAGGAGGAGGAGGGTTGTGATCATGGAACGTCACTACGGCTCTAGCTAGCCGTCGAAATAAACGCATCCATGCGCATGGTACACCCACCACTTGCCGCTGCATGGCCTCAGGCAAGTCCTCGACTTGTGCCATGGAAACTCTATGAGTCAGTCTCACAAAGTTGGTATGAATGCTCTGGAGCGTTCGCTCCACATCCACACCTGTGATGTCATCTCCTCTTCCCCTCTGTCTATGATGAGGGAAGACCTCTAGTCGCCGTGGTCCCACATCTGCACACAAATGGTAGATGTGACTATGTGTTGTCACGCAAAAACATGTCTTTTTTATTTCACATAATCAAGAAAATACAAAAAAATTAAATAACTCAAAAAATTTAAAAAAGAGTGAGGGTCGAGATTCGTTACCTATATCACCATATGCCGATCCTGGTGGTAATGGCATGTCTGGATCCCCCCGGAAGTCTATCCCTGCATAGGGGTAGTCATCAATGGAAACTATGTGTCGTCACCACCATGGAAAGAAGTCAGCTGGATATGGGTTGGCCACCCTACCACCCCCCAGTATACGCATAGCATCTGCCCAATTCCGTTGGGTCAGATCTCGAACCCCATGGAGAGGAACGTCCACTCTAGGGCTCAATCCTGGAACACGCTCGAAGAAAAATGTGCTCAAGATACTGCTGAACCCAAAGTTTCGTACCCTGCCTGCCTTACACTCACTGAGCTGGTGTTTCATGTTGCTCAGTAGTGTAGTACTCCAGTCATAGATTGTGGGTCTCATGCACTCCACTGCATAGAAGATCAGAGGCCGAGAGGCCTGGTGGAGTGACGCTAAGCCTGCTATCCTGCCTAGCGTCAGTAATATGGCCTTTAGGCCCAGCACCTATATAGCATTGGTAGGGACTTGACTCCCCACCTTCTCAGTGTCTGGATAGCAGTACATGACTATGTACTCATCGACAGTTAGGCCACCCCCTGGCCCACCTCGGGAATGAAGGTTCACCACCTCCCCTCGTCTAGAAAGCTCTGTGATAAAGTATATGTCCTCCACCTATATGGTGAGGGACATCCTGTCAATATGAAAGGACTTCGATTCTGGATCCCAATAGTCTACCAGCATCTGTAGCAGTCTTGGTTTGGCCCTCAAACCACCAAGACACCAAAACTTGTAGAGTCCGCATGCACGTAGAGCTTGTTGAGCCATTAAGTCGGTCCTTACTGCTTCCTCTACTTCACCATGCTCACGCTCTCTCCATTCTATCACCATCCTACAAAATAAATTGGAAATTTTCCCATTAGTTTATTGAAAATTCATATGCGCGGCCTCATACGCGACTGTTTTGAAAACAACCGCGTATGTACGCGGGTTTGAGGCCCTTTTTCGCGTATATCCATCCCTATACGTGGAAAAAGCCTCGATTTCCACGTGGGCCAAAGCAAACAGTTTGGGATGGCCTAAACAATTCATTTGACCATGAAAATCTATAAAAATTATATCAAAATGCAAGAGGAGAGCATGAGTAAATACCTGGAAGAAACATTTGTGAATTCCGCCGGCTGGATCTCCTGGAATTTGCAGTTGAAAATCAGAGCTCAAATGGGTAAAAGTTTCAAATGATTTATATTTTTTACTATTTATAGAAAATTTTTCAAATATTTGAAATTTTTTACCCCCTTTCCTATAGTTTCGACATTTTCTAACCATTTTGGACCGTTTTTGACATAATTGGTGTTGTAGAAGACCTTTTTCAGTGTCGTTTCAGCCATTGGATTGACCCGTTTGTGCCAACCTCAGGTATCATGTATAAACTGGCATATAGGTTAGGTTTCACCATCATTTGAATTTTGCATGACCTTATGACCATATCACCATGACCTTAGGTACGAACCCACTCTATTATGTCACAGAACCTTCTTGCTGCTTTAGAAGTGGCATGATACGAGTGGTAGAACTTCACCTTACATGGGTACCCTAGTTAGCACCTTATTTTCATTTGGTGCCCATGCCAACTATTTCTCCTTTAGGGTGTGGGAGTCTGTTGTATAGTACCGCCATGACATTTCGCAAGAGCCTCATACTCCTCTTGATCTTATGCTGGCCTAGTTCCCTCAGGACTCCCTCATGTCAAGTTGTGAATGCATTATAATGAGCTTTGCCTACCTTATTGAGCTTTATGCCGGCATCCCTGACATTGCGTTTCATCCATATATCCCGAGCTTGTCTCATGTCTAGCCATGCAGAGCCATTTTTTATATCCTTCGCAGCTTGATTCCCTTTTTACCGGGAGGGGATTTCCCCCTGAGTGTTGATATCCTACACATGTATCCTTTCATTGAGCATAGGTATGTTCCACTACTTGGAACTAGTTTGTTTGCCCTTGTGACACTCGTCTCCTCCTAGTTTGTAATTATAAAGCTAGTTTATTCTTTTTTCAAGCTTTTCAAATAACTGAAAAAGTCCCCAAAAAAATAAAAAAACCAAAAAGTCGGACAAGGAAAGATGTTATCTTTGGTAGCTATCGAGTCATGTCGCCTTCAAACAGAGCACTGTATATCACATCCATTGGTTGGGTTATAGTTTGACTTTAGGAGCTGTACTCATTTATCTGAGTTTATCTCCACCGACTGGTTAAGCTTCCAGTCCCTATGGAGCCTCTGTTGATGCCTCCTATGTCACAGAGATGTCCCAGTTTGTATATCGAGTCTATGCTGCCTTCATTCAGTCACCATACACCATTTTTCTCTTGTTCGAAGGAAGTTGAAACCTGAGTCGGCCATTCCTCAGTTATCTTGACTTTGCATGTTGGCCATTCCCGGTACAGTTACTGGTTCGTGCACTTTATGATCGAGTCCTTCCACATTATATAGCTTTTCCAAGTACCTCGTGTTGGATGATGGGGGATGCCTTAATGCCCTCCTTCCAGCGGATTTCATCCCATCGACTTCAGATCATTTATTATGGCATTGGAGTCTAGAGTCATCTTGAGTGCCTTGAGACTTGGAATCATCAGTGGCAGGTTCTCTCGCCATCGACAGTTTCTTGGGAATACATCAATGTCCCCTGATCGATGGACCCTTTCAAGTGTTCAACCTCAACACATTTATTCACACTTGTTAGTTTTCACTCTAGTACCTTGATTCCCATTTTCATTATCGGTGGGTAATCTCATGTCTGTTAGCAGTATACATTAATGACCGGTAATCAGACGATGGACTACTATGTTCGACCTCGACACCTCTATTCGCATAGTAGGACATGTACTTGTAGCTGGTTGTGTAGAATACTTTCCAGATTGGTGGCATCTCTTATATGCTACCTCCTTGATCGTGCCAGTGTTCATGAGATTTCAGCTCTCGTGACTTGATTCCAGTATATGTCAGATATTTCCAGCCACTATGGAGATCTTGATCTATTATATATCTTCAGCCATTTTGGAGATCATGGTCCTTTGTATATCTTCATCATGGATATTCTGATCTATGTATATTGTACGTAGCTATGACCACATATGTGACATCATGTATCATGCCTATTCATGGCCATTGTACTCTTATGTATCTGATACTGCTATATGTATTTGTAGTTGTATGCAGAGTAGTATTATTGTACTATGCTGATTGGGTGACTGGTCTTCCATTTGGGATCCTTCATCACTCCACTTCTGGGATGGACTTATAATGTATTTCGGCCATCATATGACCCCTCTGACCTCACACATTAGGGGGCATCTGTTATAGTGGATTTCACCACTCTAGGTGAATCACACTTTGTATGGCCTTCCCCTGTCCCGCTGCGGACTCCTTAGACCCTATGGACCACGTTTGTCCTTTGATGTTTCCTTGATCATCCCTAAAAACATATGAAAAATGACATACGCGACTTTTAAACCTATAAGCGCGTACATACGCGGGTTTGACCACTAAAACCGCGTACATCAGGATGTGTGCATAATCCAAATCCTTTTGGAGTTTTCCTTGACATGGATCCGACTCATTCGACTCCTGGCCTTCCCTATGCCTTGAGATTGCTTGGATTCAACCTTTCATTACCCCTTTGAAAAGCTATATAAGGAACCCCTTGGTACATTGAAGGCATAAGAGAGAATTGAGAGCAACGAAATTATAGTCCATTGTTGCCAGAACTTATGCTTGAGTCTGCATCCCTTTGTCCCTTGGAGCACTTTTGTGTTCTTCCCAAGCTTGCCTTTTGCTTGTGACCTTTCTATCAAGAGATGGAGGATTGAAGTGGTGGAGGCCCAAGTGGGGGATTCAGTTTCTCCGGTTCGCAGACATGCCATTAGAGGTTGTATCCTATAATCTCTGATTTATATTAATAGAAATATCTTTTCCTGTCCAATAATGTGTGTTTGAATGAATATTTTATCCATGGGATTATGTCAAATGCTTTTACATTATTGATTATATATGCTAGAATATATCTAACACCATGATATATAGAATGCTTGTATTGTTTACTTGTTGTTGAGGAAGTAACAGATCAATTCAAGTTGAAGATTGGAAAGCTCAACGAGGACCTACTTCAACCGTCCGGAATAAGGTACGAGGTCTGATCCTTTAGTGTTAGACATTTAATTTCTATTGCATATTGGAAAGGATTGATTTCTGGAGTCAAGCTATCTATTGTGTTACCCCAAGCCATAGGAATTTCTCTCTGTAACAGACACCTGTTTCCAACCGAATCCTATGGCAGAGAAGGATGCCATCAAGTTGGAAGCCTTACATATTTATGGTGAGGCCAATGATTGGTGGTTTCATGGCATGAAGACCTTGGTCCTTGATCAAGTAGTTACCTATGAGGAATTCACCCAAATATTAGCGGAAAGGTTTGATAGGAGAGATACTGACATTTTTTTTCTGTGAATTGGCACACATTAGACAAGTGGGAACTCCTGAATCTTACATATATGAATTCGAAAAGGTGGCAGTGATGGTCATTGATATCTTAGAAGCTAGGATGATCATTCTGTGTACAAAAGAACTAGAAGAACCTTTTAAAGGGTTCATGAAATATTACCGACCCACAACTCTACAAGAAGCGGTGAGCAGAACTAGAGACCTGCAAGATGCATTTCCTAGGACCAAGTATTCTCCCATACCCTCAATGCCTCTTAAATTTCAGAATCAAAGACCTATGGTGAGGAACGTTCCTACCCCTAGAAAGAAATATTACTCCTACAAGGATCGGGATGAGCTAAGGAGAAAAAATCTATGTTTTTCCTACCAAGAACCTTGGGTTCTAGGCCATAAGTGTGTCAAGGGGAAGGCACACTACATTGAGTGTTCTCTGGAAGTGATGAGGAGATGGTGGAAGAAGTTGAAATGGATTATGGAGAATATTAAATAGTTGAATAAGAGGAGTGGCTCCCTCAAACCAATAGAAAAATTGCAGTACTCAATGGAGTACCCCGGTTCCATGCATTGAGGATGAAAGGAGTACTGCGAGGCCAAAGAATCATAGCCATTGTTGATGGGGGTGCCACACACAGTTTTATTAATGAAAACCTAGTGGAGAAAAGAAATATTCCAACTAATTCCTTTGAATGATTCACTATGGTCATCCCAGGGAACCATACCATGGAATGCAATCGATGGATAACAAAACCTGCAAGTGAATCTAGGAGACTACATAGTGAAAGACAACTTTTATGTTGTCAATGTGGAAGACATCAACATGGTGTTGAGAGTTCAATTATTATACTCTATTGGAGAAAATTCCATGAATTACAAAATATCCCAAATAAGTTTTAAATATGCTGAATGGAAATCAGTAGTTCTAAAGGGTATGAATACGTACCCAAGCCAAGTAATTTCTGCCAACAGTATGAGATCCATTTTGAGGCATGGGGACATTGAATGTGATTCTGAATCTCATATTACCAATGAGGGAAATACAAACAAAGTTTCCTACCAACCCAAAGACATAAAAAATCTATTGCACAAGCACAAGGGATTTTTTGAAAACCTTCCACATAGCAGGCCACCTGACCGTGGCATTGAACACAAAATTGAGTTGTATGTTTGTACACTTCCAATAAAAATCCACCCCTCCAAGCATCCAAAGAGATTCAACGATGACATTGAGAAGGACATCAGGGAGGTCCTTGAGGTTGGCCTCATTAGACCAAGATCCAGTCCTTTTGTTTCTTTAGTGGTTTTGTAGAATAAGAAGGATGGGACACTCAGAATGTGCATAGACTACCAGGACTTAAACATGAAAACCATAAAGAACTGGTACCAAATTCCCAATATTGATGAATTGATGGGTGAAATGCATGGAGAAAAATTCTTCTCCAAAAGACCTTCGGTCAAGATACCACCAAATCATAATGGGGGAGGAAGACATATAGAAGACAACCTTCCATTGTCATTTTGGTCATGTTGAGTTTTTGGTCATGCCATTTGGATTGACTAATGCTCCGTCAAACTTCCAATCATGCATGAACAAGGTTTTCAATAAGCAGCTCGGTAAGTATGTCCTTTTCTTCTTTAATGATATTCTGATTTAAAGCAAGACCTAGGAGGAGCACCTACTCCACTTAGATGTGGTGTTCACTATACTTGCAGATTAGTCCTTCTATGATAAGTTGTCAAAGTGTGAGTTTAGCATGACCGAATTTCTCTATATTGACCATGTGATCTGCCAAGAAGGGATCAAAGTGCACCTAGAAAAGATAGAGACCATATTGGGTTGGCCCAGCCCAAGGAACCTCATCGAACTAAGAGGATTCATTAGCCTTTGTAACTGCTACCATAATTTTTTCAAAGGATACTCCTAGTTCACTACACCTTTGACAGATCTGATTAAGAAGGGTGCATTTAGTTGGAATGGGGAGGCTGAACAAGCTTTCCAGAAGACGAAGGAGCTAATGAGTAGTTTTTTGGTACTCACTTTACCTAACTTTTCCAAACCTTTTGTGTTGGAATGTGATGCCTCGGGAGAAGGAATTCGAGTTATTCTGATGCAAGAGAGGCACCCTATTGTATCCGAGAGTAGAAAATTGTAGCCTCATGAAAGTTTGTATTCAAACTATGACAAGGATATGTTTGTCATTATGCATGCATTATCCAAGTTCCAACAGTATTTTGTGGGACGTAAATTCATAGTGAATATTGATCACAACAGTCTTAGACACTTCCTAACCTAAAAAAAGATCAATAAGAAGAAACAGAAGTGGGTGAGCAAAGTCTATTCATATGAATTTGATATTGAATATAAAAATGGGAAGATGAATATTATGGCTGATGCACTTTTTCATAAGCCCACACTCTCTTTGTTGCAGATGCTAATTGAGTGGAATATACAGTTGAGAAATGAATATTCAAAGAATCAGTTTGCTTGTGAAGTTTTGAATGGGGTAAGATAGAATGAATAATACAAGGTAAATGATGGCATCATCTACTACACATGATGCGCCAGTGGTTGGCCACCCTGGTTTTCTGAAGACCTATCGGAAGTTAAGAGAGAGATTCACCTAGAAGGGTCTCAAAGACAATGTTTTCATGCATGTGAGGGAATGTTATGCATGTCAACAGAACAAAGTGGAGCACACACACCTTGGTGGACTCCTATAACCTCTTCCTATTCCATAACATAAATGGGAGAGTGTCTCCATGGAATTTATCACTGGGCTGCCAAAGGATCAAGGAAAATACAACATTTATGTGGTGGTTGATAGGTTAACAAAATTTGCACACTTCTTTGTAGTTACATCCACTATTTTAGCTACTGAGGTTGTTTCTTTATTTCTCAAGAATGTTTTCAGGATGCATGGATAGGCCAGAACTATAATCAATGACATGTACAACAAGTTCACCAGTTCCTTTTGGCACGCTTTGTTCTGGCTAGTGGGAACAAAATTGAATATGAGCACAAGCTATCACCCCCACACATATGGACAAACTAAAAGGGTGAATCAATGGCTTGAAGGGTACCTCCATAATTATGTTACGGGACAACAAAGAGCTTGGGAGACTTTTCTCAACATGGGTGAGTTATTCTAAAAACTACCTTTCATCATTCCATCAGAATGACGCCATTTATGGATTTGTATGGGTATGAGGCTCCAACTTTTTCATATTTAATGTTTGGAGATTGCAGAGCCCAAAAGGCTAAAGATTGGTTACAAGAAAACTAATACATTTTAAGAGCATTAAAATATAACTTACAGATGGCACAAAACCAGCATAAATTGTATGTAGATAAGCACTGAATTAATAGAGTATTCCAGGTACAATACTTAGTCGACCTAAGGTTGCAACCTTACAGACAGTCTTCTTTGAAGAAGAAAGGGGCTGAAAAACTTCGACCAAGATTCTATGGGCCCTACAAGATTCTAAGAAAAAATGGTGTAGTGTCCTACGAGTTGGAACTGCCATCAGAGAGTAAGATCCATAATGTTTTCCATGTATCATCTAAAGAAAGAAGTTGTCCAACAGATAGTGGCATCAAAAGAACTACCACCCTTAGATGATGAATTCCATTTGGTCTTAGTACCAGAGAAAGTGTTATAGGTCAGAGAAATGAAACTCAGGAACAATACCATCAAAGAATATCTGATACAGTGGAAGGGGTTATCTAGTGAAGATGCCACTTTGGAGGATGAGTAGATCTTGAATCACCCTGGATTACTTATGCTTGGGGACAAACAAACTTGGGAGGGGAGGACTCTCATTTCCACACCTTTATAACACAAAAAGTGTTGACCTTGCCAAAACACCTAGGGGTTCTAAGTGACATTAATTAATTAACCTAGGGAGTTTTGCTAAATTAATATTTAGAAGGATTGTACTTAGTTTGATTTCTAGTCATTATTAATTATTATGCAATTAAATATGTGGAAATAAGTTTCCATCTCAGGGATGCACACTTGGGCAAGCCAAATTTCCTAGGAGGATAATTAGGAACTATAAAGGGACTGACAAAAGAAAACAATCAAAAAATGAGGGAAAATACCAAAATCCAAGAAAGGTTGTCATAAGAAAAAAAAAGAAACATTGGACCAAAGGAGGGCGTATTTTCCATTTAGGGGTTCAGTCACAAAAGCATAAGTGAAAAATATTTGTCATAAGGAAAAGTAGATAACTCTAGGCCAATGGAGGGCGCAATTCCATTTAGAGGTTCAGTCACAAAAGTATGAAGTGCATAAAATTTGTCGTAGGAAAAAGTAAGCAACTATGGGCCTAAGGAGGGCACAATTTCTAATTTGGATGAAAGGTATTGATAAAGAAACATGTCACATGACACCTACTTTCCATTTTCTCAAGGAGGGCGCACCACTTGGCTAGGGTTAGGATTTAGCAAGGGAAACTTACTCAATAGGTGATTGACTTGCCCAAAAAGTCACTAGTGTTCTATTTAATGATAATTTTAGCTCTATTTATTATTATTTTTCATGAATGATATCATGTTGAGTGAATCCTAGCTTCATACTAAGTGTTGTGCCTCAGTCTCTTGGGAGATGCGCCCCAAGTCCCTCCCCCTCTCTTCCTTCTCCACTTCCAGTTTCAATGCAGGTGATTATGAGTAAAGGACCAGCATATTAATCTTCATATCATACCACTACATCATTCCATCCACCATTGAATATGAGATCCAGTGAAGAGAAATTCACCTATGCTCCAATCTCCAGCTCAGTGTTATATTTGGGCCTCCTTCCCTTAGTTTTGGATCCCATTTTTGGAGATATTAGTCCTCCAAAAATCTTCATGATATGATCATACAAATACAATAATTATGAATTATGTAATACAATAATTTTCTTGTTCCAGAGAGCTCTCATGTTAAGTTTTCATGAGTGAGCCTTTAGTGCCCTCTTGATGGGTTTTTTATCAGTTTTATGCAATAAGAATGAAGTAATGTCCATGAGGAGAAGAATTGATGACATGATGTTTAAAAAAATGACTTTTTAGTCTCTTTAATACATAATTATCATGTCTAAATTAAATCTAGTTCGAAATTCATCAATTTATGCACACCCCTGCTAGTTGACTAGGAAAATTCTACTAGTTTTACAATTTTAAACATTCTAGAGTTTGTATGGATTAAAATGTCATCCCGAACATTTTTTTAGGAATTTAAATCACCCAAATACCTACCCATAATATAATACATTTATTTCTTTGATTTTGTACCTTGTTTGGAAAGCCATCTTTGTATAGGGTCTCCCTAGGCCAAAACTGCTAGTTTTACCCAAATTCTTCCAAACAGCCCCAAATCATTCCAGATATTTCCCTAACTATATTAAAAATCATTATATTCCTATTACCTATATGATAACACCTCTTAAACTTGCACAAAACCCTGGTTGAATGGATGTGAAAGTTCTTCTTAGTTGTACGACTAGGAAACCCAGAAGCGTGGAAGTAGGTTTCAGCGGAGCTGATTATGAAACCTAAATGGTCCCTAGTTTGCATGTGTTAAGGAATGTAATTTATCTATCCTAAATTTTCCTTGGTTTCTTCCATCATTCCCCTTCATGGTTTACAAAAGTATCAACAACATTCCCTTCTTTTGCCTAGTCTCAAGAATTGACTCATTAAGTGCAAATTTTCATTTAGATTTTTTATCAAATTTAAAGCAAAGTTTATATCTTAATCTGATATTAGATCATGGGTATTATAGTGGCATAATATCATGGTCCTCCATACATGCTCTTGATATTCCTTAATGGGTCCAAAATTTAATTCTGATTCTAAAAGGAAGGCCTCTGAAGAAAAGGAAGTTGAATATGTGGAAGAGAGATTCCATGAAGACATGCATGAGAAGGATGAGTTCAGAAAATTTGTGAATTTTTTTTTGAAATGGTTGCAAGTCATTTCATCCAATATCATTCATTCTGTTCAAGAGACCAGAGAATTCCTAGCTAAGCAGCTGGGTCCTAAAGATGGACAAGAGAGTAGCATTGGCTCCCAGTATGAAGAGAGAAAGATCATGGGTGGATCTATATTCTCTAAGAATGGAACTCAGAATAGGCATATGGAATATAAATATGAAAATAATTTGCAGCCCCTACCCACCATGCCCAAGTTAATGGAATTCCCAAAGGAAGACCCTGAAGTGCAGACTAAAACAGTTGCTTCATGGGAGGAGAAATTTGTTGCATATCAAACTTTGAGTGAGGAGTGCAAAAGGGTTTTGCAATTCAGAGAATTTTATGAAAATCAGTATAGAGGGTAGCCAAGAGGATTTCAAATGTTGCAATATCAGAATTTTGAGTTGAGGAATTCCATTGGAAGAATTACCTTACCTTACTTTGATTGCACTTCCAAGTGCATAGTAAGCTCTTGGATTCAAAAATTGGACACCTATTTCCAACTGAATCCTATGGAAAAGAAGGATGCCATCAAGTTGGAAGCCTTACATATTGATGGGGAGGCCAATTATTGGTGGTTTCATGGAATTAAGACCTTGGGACATGATCAAGTAGTTACCTATGAGGAATTCACCCAGATATTGGTAGAAAGGTTTGATTAGAGAGATCCCGACATTTCTTTATATGAATTGGCACACATTAGACAAGTGGGAACTCCTGAATCTTACATATTTGAATTCCAAAAGGTGTAGTGATGGTCATTGATATCTCAAAATATAGGTTGATCCTTCTATTTACAGAAGGACTAGCAGAACCTCTGAAAGGGATGGTGAAATCTTACCAACCCACAACTTTGCAAGAAGCAGTGAGAAAAACTAGAGACCTGCAAGATGCAATTTTGAGGACGAAGTATCCTCCCAGACCCTCCATGCCTCTTAAATTGTAGAATCAAAGACCTCTAGTGAGTAAAATTCCTTCCCCAGGAAATAAATATTACTCCTATAAGGATCTAGATGAGTTGGAGAAAAAAAAATTGTTTTTCTTGCAAAGAACCTTGGGTTCCATGCCAGAAGTGTGTCAAGGGGAAGGCACAATACATTGAAGTGTTTTTCGAAAGTGATGAGGAGATGGTCGAAGAAGCTAAATTGGATGATAGAGAATATGAAACAGCTGAAGAAGAGGAGAAAATCCCTCAAAACAAAAATTTCAGTACTCAATGGAGTACCCTGGTTCCATACATTGAGGCTGAAAGGAGTACTTCAAGGCCAAAGAATCACAGTCCTTGTTGATGGGGGTGCCACCCACAATTTTATTGGTGAATCGCTAGTGTAGAAAATAAATAATCCAACCAATTCCTTTGAAGGATTCATTATGTTAATCCTGGGGAAGCATACCATGGAATGCAATCGATGGATTCCAAACCTGCAAGTAAATCTAGGAAACTACACAGTGAAAGACAACTTTTATGTTGTCAATGTGGCATACACCAACATGGTGTTGGGAGTTCAATAGTTGTACTATATTATATAGCATTCCATTAATTAAAAAATACCTCAAATAAGTTTCAAATATGCAGGTCTGAATTAAATATGGTTCGAAATTCATCAATTTATGCACACCCCTGCTAGTTGACTAGGAAAATTCTACTAGTTTTACAGTTTTCATCATTCTGGAAGTTTATGCCTTCAAATTTAATTCAAAACATTTATGTAGGAATTTAAATCACCCAAATACCTATCCCAACTCTCAGACAATGATTTTGTTGAGTTCGTGCCTTGTTTGGAAAGATATCTTTGTGTAGGGTCTCCCCAGGCCAAAACTTCTAGTTTTACCCAAATTCTTCCAAACGGCCCCAAATCATTCTAGACTTGTTCCAGACTATCTAAAAACTCATTTTCTTCTTATTAAATTTCTGATAACACCTATGAACCTTTCCCAAACCCCAGGTTGAATGGATGTGAAAGTTCTTCTTAGTTGCACGGCTGGGAAACCCAGAAGCATGGAAGTAGGTTTTAGTGGAGCTGATTCCGAAACCTAAATGGTTCCCAGTTTAAATTTTTTAGGGAAGGTAATTCTTATGTCCGAAATTTTCCTTGTTTTCTTCCATAATTCTGCTTCCCTCTTTACAAAAGTATGATCGACATTCCCTTTTTTTCCTAGTTTCAAGAATTGGCTGATTAAGTGCAAATTTTCATTCAGAGTTTTTATCAAATTTTCAACGGATTTGATATCCTGATATGATATCAGATTAGGGATATTACAGTGGTATCAGAGCATGGTCCTTGATACCTGCTCTTGATATTCTTTAATGGCTCCAAAATTTAGTTATGATTCTAAAACTAGGGCCTCTGAAGAAGAGGAAGTTGAATCTCTGGAAGGGAGATTCCACGAAGATATGGATGAGAAGGATGAGTTCAAAAAATTTGTGAGAAACACATTGAAAGGGATGCAATACATTTCTTCCAATATCATTCAGTCTGGTCAAGAGACCAGAGAATTCCTAGCTAAACATTTGGGTGCTAAAGATGGAGAAGGGAGTAGCATTGGCTCCCAGTATGAAGAGAGAAATATCATGGGTGGATCTATATTCATTAATATTGGTCCTCATAATAGGCCTCTGGAATAAAAATTTGAACATAAGTTTCATCCTCAACCCGCCATGCACAAGTTCATTGAATGCCCAAAGGAATACCTTGAAGTGTAGACTGAAACAGTTGCTTCATAGGAGGAGAAATTTGTTGCATATCAAACTTTGAGTGAGGAGTACAAAAGGTTCATTCCATTCAGATAATTTTATGAAACATGATATAGAGGGAAGATAAGAGAATTTCAAAGGTTTCCATATCAGATTTTTGAGTAGATGAATTCCATTAGCATAATTACCTTACCTTACTATGATGGCACTTCCATGTGCATAGTGAGATTTTTTATTCAGAATCTGGACACCTATTTCCAACTGAATCCTAGGGAAGAGAGGGATGCCATCAAGTTGGGAGCCTGACATCTTGATGGGGAGGCCAATTATTGGTTGTTTCATGGCATGAATACATTGCTCCATGATCAATTAGTTACCTATCAAGAGTTCATCCGGACATTGGCAGAAAGGTTTGATTGGAGAGATCCTCACATTTCTTTATGTGAATTAGAACACATTAGGCAAGTGGGAACTCCTGAATATTACATATCTGAATTCCAAAAGGTGGCAGTGTTGGTCACTGAAATCTTAGAAGCTAGGATGATCTTTCTGTTTACAGAAGGACTAGAAGGAACTCTGAAAGGGCCCAGTCAAAGCTTATCGAACCACAACTCTACAAGAAGTGGTGAGTAGAACTAGATACCTCCAAGATGCAATTCTGAGGACCGAGTATCCTCCTAGACCTTCCATGCCTCTTAAATTGCAGAATCAAATACATTTGGTGAGAAATTTCCTGCCCTTGACAAGAAATATTACTCCTACAAGGATCGGGATGAGTTGAGGAGGAAAACGCTCTCTTTTTCCTGCTAAGAACCTTGGGTTACAGACCACAAGTGTGTCAAGGGGAAGGCACACTACATTGAAGTGTTCTCGAAAAGTGATGAGGAAAAGTGATGAGGAGATGGTGGAAGAAGCTGAAATGGATGATGGAGAACATGAAAAAACTAACTAAGAGGAGTGGCTACCTCAAACCAGCAGCAAAATTGTAGTACTCAATGGAGTACCTCGGTTCCATAAATTGAGGGTGAAAGGAGTACTGCATAGCCAAAGAATCGTAGTCCTTTCTTTATGGTGGTGCCACCCACAATTTTATTGACGCAGCCATAGTGGAGAAAAAAAAGCTACCAGCTAATTCCTTTGAAAGATTCAATGTGGTCATCCCAGGGAACCATACCATGGAATGCAATCGATGGATTCCAAACCTGCAAGTGAATCTAGGAGACTACATAGTGAAAGAAAACTTTTGTGAACATTGTCAATGTGGAAAAAACCAACATGGTTTTGGGAGTTCAATGGTTGTACTCTATTGGAGAACATTTCATGAATTACAAAATACCCCAAATAAGTTTCAAAGATGCTGAAGTGAAATCAGTAGTTCTAAATGGTATGAATACTTACCCGAGCCATGTAATTTCTGCCAAAAGTATGTGATCCATTATGAGGAATGGGGACATTGAATGGGTTGTTGAATGTTATATTACTAATGAGGGAACTACAGCCAAATTTTCATACCATCCCACAAACATAAAAAATTTGTTGCATAAGCACAAGGGGTTTTTTGAAAACCTTCCACATGGAAGGCCACCAGATCGAGGCATGAAACATAGAATTGAGTTGGAAGTTGGTACACTTCCAATAAAAATCCACCCCTACAAGCATCCAAATATATTCATGGATGAGATTGAGAAGGCCATCAAGGAGCTCCTTGATTTGGGCCTCATTAGACCAAGCTCCAACCCTTTTGCTTCTTCGGTGGTTCTGGTGAAGATGAAGGATGGTACACTCAGAATGTGCATAGACTACCAGTACTTGAACCTAGAAACCATAAAGAACTGGTACCCAATTACCTAGATTAATGAACTGATGGATGAATTGCATGGAGAAAAATTCTTCTCCAAAATAGACCTCCAATCATGATACCACCAAATCATAATGAGGGAGGAAGACATATAGAAGACAACATTCCGTTGTGATTTTTAGTTTTTGTTCATGCCATTTGGATTGAATAATGCTTTGAAAACCTTCCAATCATGCATGAACAAGGTGTTCAGTGAAAATATCCATAAGTATGTCCTTGTCTTATTTTATGATATTCTTATCTATAGTAGGACCTCGGATTAGGAGCACTTGCTCCACTGAGATGTGGTTCTCACTATACTTGCATGTCAGTCCTTCTATGCTAAGTTGTCCAAGTGTGTGTTTGGCATGACCAAATTGTTCTGTCTCATCCATGTGATCTTCCAAGAAGGGTTCAAAGTGCATCAAGAAAATATAGAGTCCATATTGGGTTGGCCAAGTCCAAGGAACCTCACCGAACTAAGAGGCTTCATAGACCTTTCTAACTACTACTGTAAATTTGTCAAAGGATACTCCCATTTCACTACACCTTTGACATATCTAACTAATAAGGGTGCATTTAGTTGGAATGGGGAGGCTAAACAATATTTCCAAAAGTTGAAGGAGATAATGAGCAGTTGTTTGGTACTCACTTTACCTAATTTCTCCAAACCTATTGTGTTGGAATGTGATGCCTAGAGAGAAGGAATTGGAGTTGTTATCATGCAAGAGAGGATCCCTATTGCATTCAAGAGCAGAAAATTGAAACCCCATGAAAGGTTGTATTCAATATATGACAAGGAGATGTTTTCCATTATGCATGCTTTGGCCAAGTTTTGGCAGTACTTGGTGGGAGGCAAATTCATAGTGAAGACTAATCACAACAGTCTTAGATACTTCCTAATTACTCAAAAAGAGCTCAATGAAAGGAAACATAAGTGGGTGAGAAAAGTTTTGTCATATGACTTTCATATTAAATATAAAAAGGGGAAGATGAATATTGTGGCTGATGCACTTTCCCATAATCCCACACTCTTTTTCCTGCAGATGCTAACTGGGTGGAAGATAAAGTTGGGCACTAAATATTCAAAAAATAAATTTTCTTGTGAAGTTTTGGATGGGGTAAGGCATAATAAAGAATACAAGGTACATGATGACCTCATCTACAAAAAATATAATCTTCTTAGTTCTCGTATCTGCACTAAAGAAGAAGATTTAGGAAGTTGGACATGATGCACCAGTTGTTGGCCACCCTGGTTTTCTGAAGACCTACCATAAGGTAAGAGAGATATTCACCTGGAAGGGTCTCAAAGAAGATGTTCTCATGCATGTGAGGGAATTTTATGCATGTCAACATAAAAAAATGGAGCACACACACCCTGTTGGACTCCTCCAGCCTCTTCCTCTTCCAAAACATAAATGGCAGAGTGTCTCAATGGAATTTATCACTGGGATGTCAAAGTCTCAAGGAAAATACAACATTTATGTGGTGGTTGATAGGTTGAAAAAAATTTCACTCTTCTTTGCAGTCACTTCCACTATTTCAGCTAGTGAGGTTGTTGCTTTATTTTTCAAGTATGTTTTCAGGTTGCATGGATTGCCCATAACTATAATCAATGACAGGGACATCAAGTTCACTAGTTCCTTTTGGAAGGATTTGTTCGGGCTGGTGGGAACAAACCTGAATATGAGCACAAGCTATCACTCCCAAACAGATGGAAAAACTGAAAGGGTGAACCAATGGCTTAAAGGGTACCTCCGTAATTATGTTACGAGACAAAAAAGAGCTTGGGTCACTTGGCTCCAACTGGGTGAGTTCTTTTATAATTCCACCTTTCATATTTCCATCAGAATGACCCCATTTATGGATTTGTATGGGTATGAGGCTCCAACTTTTGTATATTTAATGTTTGGAGCCTGCATGCCATCTAAAAGCATTGTCATGGATGTGGTAGTTGCTGATATTCCTTATAAATTTGGTATGCTACTATCAAGGTCGTTGGCTTCAAAGTTGACGGGAACATTACAGATGGATATGTCCTTTGCAACTATTCGTTTGTTTGGAGGTCATAGAAGGTTGTACAAAGAGAAGAGACTAGCATAAGTGGTGAGTATACAAGATAAACCTGAAAATCACCCCATATATGTTGTAGATGCTAATTTAGGATCTTCTATATTCTTCCATGATTCACATGTTGATCCTGAAATACCTATAGTTGTGGATTTAAGATAAAGAGTTTTCAAAAGATAGGAGGAATTAGAAAAGAAACATAATGAAGAGGGGTTGTGGAAATGTTTTTTGATGGGTTTCTCAACAAAGAGGGAGTTGGTGCAGGTGTGTGGATAATTTCTCCTAATAGGGATTTAAGGTGTATTCTTATAAGTTAACTTTTGAATGTACAAATAATGTTGCAGAGTATGAGGCTTTGTTGTTAGGTTTGAAACTTTTAAAGGATTTGGGAGCTAAAAGAATAGACGTGTTTGGAGATTCTGAGTTAGTGATTAACCAAGTGAATGATATCAGACTAAACATCCAAGGATGAGAGGATATAGAAATGAGGTTTGGGATATGTTGGTTAATTTTTTCATAGAGGATAGAGTCATATTCATTCCTATACTGGAATATCTGAGTAGCAGATTCATTGGCTACCACTCTTGGTAATTTCAAAGTTCCCATATATTCAAAAAAGATATACAAAATAGCAGTTGTACATAGACCTTCCATTCCCGATAATTCCAAGTACTGGAAATTATTTGAAGATGATATGCAAAAAAAAATATTTCTGGAAATGTCAGACGAAATTGTAAATACTCAAATAGATACAGAAAATCAAAACACAAAAAACTTCCATGAAAATTTACAATCTGGTGATGAAGATGTTGAAAATAAAAACCTAAAAAATGTGATTGGAGGAAAGGACATAATACAATTAAAAAGCAATTATATCGCAAAGGGTATGATTCCTCTTGAAAACTTGTTCAATCAAAACGATGTTGCAAAAGAACCAAAGGTTCAACCTGTTGAAAATGAAATTGAATACCAAAATATAGGAACTGAAGACGTGCCCAAAATTGAAAACTGTCTAAAAATTTTCCTTTGGCTGAGAAGGAAAACTACATTCACATGATGAAGAGTTAGGTTGATGTGTTTTCATGGAGCTATGAAGACCTGAAATAATATGATACTTCCATAATACAACACGCTATTCCTATCAATCCTAGGGAAAATCCATTTAGACAGAAGTTAAGAAGAATTAATCCTATGGTGTTGCCTCTGATAGGAAAGGAAGTCAACAAGCTGTTTAATGCAAATATCATTGCTACTCTTAGATTCTAAAATTAAGTAGTTAATTTGGTACCAGTTAGAAAGAAAAATGGTGAAATCATACTTTGTGTTGATTTCAGGAATTTGAACAAAGTATCATTAAAAGACAACTATCCTTTTCCTAAAATTGACCATATTCTGCAAAAAGTGGTAGGAGAAGAGAGAAATTCCACCATGGATGGTTTCTCTAGATATAATAAAATCAAATTTCTTCTAGAAGACCAAGAAAAAACTGCTTACTACACCATGGGGTACTTTTATGTATACCAAGATGTCATTTGGGTTGATGAACGCATGAGCCACCTTTCAAAGAGCCATGGATATTTCTTTTACTGAAGAAAAGGATAAGTTTGTAGTGATTTATATGGATGACATAACAATGTTTTCTAAATCTGATAGGGACCATGTGAAGCATTTAGAGAAAGTATTTTTGAAATGCAGAAGGTATGGCATCTCCCTTAATCCTAGGAAATCGAATTTTGATTTGAAAGAGGGAAAGCTATTGGGGCATATCATTTCTAAAGATGGAATCAAGATAGACCCAGCTAGAGTAAATGTTATTATGAAAGTTGAAGAGCCTAGGATTAAAAAGGAGGTGCAATATTTCATTGGACAGGTGAATTTTCTAAGAATATTTATACCAAGTTTTGCTGAAATTTTGAGGAATGTCACAAATATGTTAAGAAAGGATAATGAGATTGTGGATTGTAGATGCCAGAAAATATTTCAAAGACATTAAGAAAGCCATTACTGAAGCACCAACTTTGGTAAGTCCTAAATTTTCAAAATATTTTTGGGTATTTTCATATTCTTATGAACATACCATTCTTGGAGTTTTATTACAGAATAATAGTCAGAATGATGAGAAGCATATTTCTTTCTTTAGCAAAGTGCTGAGAGATGGGGAATTGAAGTATGGAATCATGGAGAAACAAGCCTATGCTTTGGTGAAGTCTTTGTAATATTGCAGGGTGTATATTCTTCATTCTCATATTGTAGCTTATGTTCCTAGCAGTGTGGTAAAACATATCCTTACACAACTTGATCCATAAGGAAAGAGGGATAAATGGATTGTAATGCTGCTAGAATATGATTTGGATATTAAACCTACAAAACTGGTGAAAGGACAGGGGTTGGCTAAACTGATGACATATTCAAACTGTGAATCTTTGCAACTGAATTTCTTCTATAATTCCTCAAATCATCCTAAACCATAATTGCAGGTGATATCAGATTTTAATTTATCTCCATGGTATAGTGACATTGTATATGTATTGCAGAACTTGCAGGAACCTCCTGGATTAACCAAAACAAGGGCTATATTAATCAAAATGAAGGCAGCAAAATTCTGTATTATAAATCAATATTTATATTGGAAGGATCCATGAGGGATTTTTTTGAATTTTTTGTTGGAGAATGAGGCCCAACACACCATTAAAGGGTTCCATCAAGGGGTTTGTGGAGGACACCATTCTTGGAAGGTAATAGTTAACAAAATCTTAAGGGTTGGGTTCTATTGGAATTCTATGTTTTATGATGTGTATAAATAAACCACCACATGTCATCAATGTCAATTTTTTGAAGGGAAAAGAAAATTGGTGCCATTGCCTCTAAATACCATATCAGTGGAAGCACCTCTTCAACAATGGGGGTTGGATTTTATTGGAGAAATCAACCAAAATTCTTATGGTCATCACAGGTGGATTCTAACAACATCTGATTATTTTACAAAATGGATTGAATCCATACCATCTAGAAGAGCTACTGATGTTATAATTATGGATTTCTTAGAAAACAACATCTTGTCAAGGTTTGGGTGTCCAAATAGGATTTTAACAGACAATGCTCCTGTATTCAAGTCAAAGAAAATGATTAGTTTCTATCATAAGTACCATATTAATTTGAACCATTCTATTGCATACTATCTTTAGGTAAATGGGCTTGCAGGGTCTTCCAATAAGAGTCTAGTAAAGGTAATAAAGAAGTTGTTAGAACACAATAAAAGATCTTGGCATACTAAATTGAAGTATGCTTTATGGGAATATGGGATCAATACTAAAAGGGCAATTGGAATGTCACCATTTCAGTTGGTTTATGGATTAGAGGTAATTTTTCCAACATCTCTGGGTTTACATGTCATGAAGTTGTTACAGGAACAGGATGATGAGCCTAATCATATGCAACGAAGAATAAATCAGATAATTGAACTGAATGAAATAAGAGATACGGGTTATGACAAAGTGCAGCTACATCAGGAGAAGGTAAAGAATACTTTTGACATAAAGGTAAAGGTAGAAAGTTTAAAATTGATGATCTGTTTTTGAAATGGGATGCACCAAAAGAAGACAAGCATGGAAAAATTGATTACATGTGGAGGGGACCATACATTATTGTAGCTTATAGAGGTGACAATTGAGTTGTTTTGCAACATCATGATGGGGTTCAGTTGAAAGGAGGCCCTGTCAATGGAATATTTCTGAAACATTATCTGTCGTAGAGGTGGAAGGTAATTTTTATACCATAGACTGTATATATTTATTTAATTTGGTATCATTATAGATGGCGAGCTGAGAGATTTGAATCCTAGAGAGAAGTCCTTAAGATCTTGAGGGGTTTCCATTTTCCTTTATTTTTATAGTATGCATAAAATGAAAAAATATTTTTTGAGTTTTGCAGGAAGAAATAAAAATAGGCACTAGTCTGTGGGTTCTTTGCTACCTCGTAGGGAGGATAACATTCCCAGTTGGAGCATGGGGGATTCATTTGTTGGCCAATATCCTATCACGTTAGTTGATATTGTGGGTTTTAAAATTATAAAAAATCAAACCAATATATTGCAAGTATTAGGGGGATGAGGGGTTTAAGGTGGGGGTGGGTAGGGTGGTTTATAAGGATTGAGGTATAAAAAGGGTTGGGGAGGAGGTTTTAAGTATTGGGAGGGGGTATCAACAAAAAGTGTTTGGGTCAATATCTCTCAAAATTAAGGGTATTCTTTAATATCCCACGATCACATGTGCTATGTGAGAGGTTCACTAAGTGAAGTCCCTGTGAGTTGGAGCCAGTTGTTAGCACCATGTCTGGTTAGGAGTTGGAAAGGGTGCAGGCCTGAGAAGATATAAGATCTGCAGTGAAGTGGATCAAAGGTTGTAAAGGAATCCACTAAAAAAAGTTGCAAGGTAAGAATCAAAATGGTCGTTAGTGGAATGGGTCAAAAGGCAGCATAGATCGACGGTTCGATGAAATGGGGGAAGTAGATCTATGGCCAAGAGAGATTCCACTGATGGGACATGCATAGAGGGATTAAATTTTCCAATCTATAGAAAAATTTATATCCGACACAAATCAACGATGAAGATCTTAGTGGAGGAATGATAAATGGTTAGTATTCATTTCGCTGGGTGAACCTGCGCGGAGGGAAAAAGTTTTGAAATTAGCGAAACATGGTACAAGATGCTTGTTTTAATGGACGATATGGAATCTCGATTAAGATCAAGGTCCAATATTCATTCCACTGGAAGAAGGTGCGTGGGTAAAGAATATGCATGAGCTCGCGGAATTGGTTAAGGGGCCTGCATAATCAATGGCGCATATTTAATAATATTGAGCTCTACAATTCAGGATAATTCTGATGAATCAACATGCATGAGAAAAATTGAAGGGAGCCTCAACGAAATTGATTAAAGGGGAAGGAAAATGAAGGGATAAGATCGATGAAGGTTTAGATCTACTATGGAGAATCACTTCGCTGGGAGAAGATGCACACTCTTTGTGAAGTTAAATTTGAGCAGAATATGGAGAATTGATCAACGATGGAGATTTGCAAAGGATAATATCAATGATTGATATTAGTCCACTTAAACAAAGTGCAGTTTAGATATGAAGAGAACATGTAATGTTAAAAACAAATAATATATCTATGGTGGAAAATGAATCAAAGGTTGATCTATGGCTATGATTTGTTTTGCTGCTAAAAGTTACAAGAGAGATACTTATGGATGATATAGTGGGAATGAGAAGCACATGGTTAAATGGTGATCAATATCAATTTCTCAGAATGAAAGATACTAGATCCCTAGATAGGAAGGGATTTGACTGAATAAGATGCATGTCCAATAAGGGAATAAAATAATATAAAAGCAAAAACACGTTGATTTGGATTATTTGTTTGTTTATGCATTGGAAAGTGAGAGCTCACAACTGTGCAAAAGAATCCAATTCAGATAAATATCTTCTCCACTTGTCAAGTAACCAGGCAGGTCATTCTCCTCTTACCAAAATATATTTAAACATGGACAGTGTAGAGGGAGGGGAGGTTCAAGCATTGGAATATCATAAAATAGAAGATGTTTTTGAAGAAAAGGATTGTGAGGTTTTTGACACAATACTGTCCATTAGTTCAATAGACCTATTAAAAAATAAGTCAAAATTCTTTAAATACCAAGAAACGGATGTCCATGGAGTCTTTCAGTCATATTTTCAGTTTTTTTATATCGAGCAAACCCTAAACTTTCCCGAATTTATTAACAGGTGTGCCTGTAATTATTCCTCTTATGAGAGGGTGATTATGGACGCTACTAAGTCCAGAATTCTTTGTCATTTCAGTACACTTGTAGTCCGAGGTACATTTTATGTTTGTCCTAATTTCACCTAGTTATCTAAAGAGTTTAATGAAGAAATGTTATTCAATTATTCATATAATCCACTGTTGAGAAAAAACAAAAATTTTCCATACTTGTTTCAAGCCTGATATATCCTTGCAGAACCAAGCTTTTCCTATAGGTTCAAGTCTGTTTAATTAGGAAAATCAGTCTGTTATTTCCCTTATGAGTTAGTTTCTAGGTTTAGACACTGACAGGTTTTTCACTGAGTCCCTAATGAGCCTGTTGTTGAAATTCAATACTAGTCAATTCAAGTCAAGTGAGTTGAGTCAACCTTTTTACCTTAAATTTGATGAGTTTCTAACTGAGAGAATCCACTCACAGGTAGTTAACTTCCACAACACCAGATTTTTCAGATTCCAGTCCTATTTGGTAAAAATGTTCTTATTCTTCAATGAGGAGAACTTATAGTTCCCATAGATGGTTCTCACAAATGAGATGAGCAGGAATTTTGGAAAATTTATGAACTTTCTCATGTCTGAGGTATATAAGGTTTTTTTCCAACAAAAGTTGCCCAGAGTACTACATAGTATGAAGGAAATGATATAATTTTCACCTGAAAGAAGAATTGGATATTGGGTTTTTATGGAAAAGGGAATTGTAATCAGAGTTTATGGATTTGTTTATCAACAATATATTTTACCATATTTATTAGCTCCCAGGATATTTTCCTTAGAGCTGATCAGGCAGAAGCTCATTGTTGAGAATGAGAATTTTAGCAATTTCAATAAGTCATCTGAGATCAAGTTTCCATGGGTAGTTGGTCCATTCATCATAAAGAGAAAGGTTTCTTTTCCTGTAGTGGAGAATTTGTTGAAGGGGTTACGGTTTTAGACTGTTGGATATGTCAACTATGATCCTCACCATATCATATCAATAAGAATACAAGTCAATAAAAATAAACCCTTTGAGCATAAAGAAGTTCTAGGCTTAGCCGAGAGTACCAATTGGATGGATTATCCTCGAGAGCCACAGGGTGAGGAGGATATACAACAAGATTCCACTTCTCCAATGGAGGATGATATTTCTACATGACCATACCCTATGACTATTGTTCCAACAACAGAGAAGATTACACCCATTGCTAGTCACTTCGAGAGGACCAATAACAAAGCTGCTGAGATGAGGATGAGTCTAGAAAACATTCATATACCTGATATGATTCATCTTCACAAACAAATTGGAGAGGTGATCTATAGTGACCTACTTAAGGCCACTTTGAAGGTGTCTACATTGCAATATTCCAAGAGTAAAGTTGAGAATCAGCTTAGACAAGAAAGTGTTGAAAATAAATCTCATCAACAACAAATTAAGAAGCTTCAAGGTGATTTAATGACTGCTGATAATGAATCTCATAAAGGAGCAGCAACTCATAAGATGCTAAATAATAAAGAAAACACTATTCATCTCCTTAAAAATAAATTGAAGATTCCAGCTACCCAACTCATACAAGCTACAGAGCTTACTGAGTTGGAGAAAGAAAAAGGAGACTCTAAATGATGAATTGAATGATTGTAAAGAAAATATTTTAATGTTTGTTGAAGAAAAGAAACTGTGGGAAAGGAGAATGGGTTTTATGGTTGAAAATGAGAAGGCTCTAAAGCAAAAATAGACAAAATTGGAAAAGGAATTAAATGAAAAGACAAAGGATCCTGAAGTGAATATTGTTCCACCTTCTACGCAAACCAATACATATTTTGTTGTAAAATCTATGTCTCAGGTTAATTTGAGGGATTTGGAGATAGTTGGTTTGAAAAACCGGAATAAGAACCTTGAAAATCTAGCTCTAAAAAGAGAAGAAGAGAGAAAGGCCTGGGAAAAAAATGCAAATATTTGTCAGATAAAAATGACAAGGTTATGAAACGGGTGACAAGACAGTTGCCTATACAGGGAGCCAAACACATCATTTGGGATGTGATCATAGCTGAAGAAGCTAATATCAGGCCCTAATTGGATTATATTTTGGACAAAGAGATTGTAATGCAGGCTTCCAGTAAAAGTGTAATAGTAGTAAAATAAAGATTGAATAAGAAGCCCATAGATACTGCTAACAACACAATTTATTTTCTAAATGTCCTAACAAAATATGAACTGAAAACAACAAAAATCAAGGACAAAATTTCCATCATCACTTGGGTGAGGAAGGTCGTGAGTAAACACCAACATTTGGACACCACGGAAGCAAAGATTGATATTATGAACCATGAAATCAAGTTGTTTATGGATTCATTTTCACCATTATGCAAAAAAGGTTTACCTTTTGTCTAGGAGGAAAAGGGAAAAATGTTATCACAAAAAGAATATCATGATCGGTTGGTCCAATGCAGATTATACCATAGAAAATTTGAAGATATGAAACAGTCATTGTCTGGAAAGACAATAATTGATAATCTAGCAAATGATTTTAAAATGTTATTTTCCTTCGGATTCATGTGTGCACAATTTCCATATTTTTCATATAGAGACCACGTGGAGCTAAGAGTGCTGACAAAGGAAATGGCCATCCTGGACTTGTCATCTCCTAATCAGTGGAAATTGGTTGAAAAATATGGGAGATCCAGATACAAACTGCATGAATGAAGATTCTTGAAGACCATTTTTGAAGACTAGTTATTTAATATTTTATTTTATTTACAAGAGCGTTTATTAGTTACGAGATATAGATGAAAGATGTAAAAAAGAATTTATTGCCTATTTTTAGAGTTAGTTATTCATCTCATGGAGTGATTTTGTGTACAAGAACAAGTTTTTGTAATAGAACAAGGGTTGGAACCTGTGAGATTTTTCATTGTAACTATTATTCCAATTATTAAAAAATTATAGACCCAAAGCTGGCCTTTTCAGAGATTCATGTGTTATCTTTATCGCAGTTTGTACTTTCCTTTTCTCATGTGCATGTGTTTCATGTTTAATACTTCCATTATATTTTCCCTTTCATGTTTGAATGAGTTTATAATAGTGTAGAATTCATAATCATATGCTATGTCTATTGCTTTCAAACATTCACAAAACTTGTTCATTTAAAGTTAATGTTGGATTCATCCCAATTAGATGCCCACATTAATGGACTGTTTCTAAATGCCTTCATAATCACCAGACAAAATCATTTTGATTGTAATGAGATTTCTAACTTGTCTCTATTAAAGTTTCCCATGCAGCAACATTGTTAATATTTTTGTTCTACATTATGACTCCATGCCCAATGTACATTTGTTTCAACCACCAACAATATTAATTTTATCTTTTATTTATATATATCTGGCGTGTGAGAAACATTATTGAGAGATCCCTCTCTAGAAAGAAAGAAACCAACTTTCTTTCCTAAAGCTTGGTTTTGTGGTTACTGTGGGGTTTACCTTTTCACAACGGGGGTAAAATATGAGTGATAACAATTGACTAGGGGTATTTTCTATAGTAATTCTAGTGGAAATTCGATTAATTTTTATTTATTTTCTATAGAATAGAACTCTATTAGTCTAGATGTCTTTGAGATAGATTATGCATGCTACTTATAGTCATCTCCCACCTTTAAGTAAATAAAGAGGTAAAATATTAATTGCAATATACACCTAAGTTGTGGAGTATTTGGTTGGATAGATAGCTTGGTGAGATGCCTTCCTAGGCCTTTGTATTTCTAGTTAGGGCTTGTTATTAATGATGGATTCCCTAGCTAGGGTTTGGAGGCTTTGGAGAGTCCTATCTTGTTATGGAATTTTTGAAAGTTGGAAATCAAAGATTTTTTTTTTCTAATTACACAGAAAGCGTCTCTATAGCGACACCACAAGACTTGGTCATTTCTTTTTGTGAAACAATATTCCATCGCTATAGTGACAACACTTCATTGCTTTTATAGCAAATTCATTGCTATGTGCATGATTGGCTGTTTCTCTTCTAGTGTTGCAGCAACACCGGTACGTCGCTATAGTGGTGAAGGAACGTCTCTACAACGAAAAACTAACATTGTTATAGATACACAGTGACATTACTATATCGACAAAGAAACTTTGCTATAGTGACGAATTATCAATGCTACAACGACGAATAAGGGGTTTTTAACCAGACTCCACTCATGCTACGTGTCATCTTTTTACTGTCTCCATAGTGATGAAATGTTTGAAGCGTGGCTACATCAATGAGAATTCTTCCATGAAAGTCAGCTCATGTCCATCGTTATAGTGACACAAAAGTGTTGTGTAACAAACTTAATAATAACAACAAACAATAATAATAATAATAATAATAAACATACACACACACACACACACACACACACACACACACACACACACACACACACATATATATATAATAATTAATAATGTCTTTACGAAAATACATGACTATTAATGAAAGGGTATTTCGCTAAAATATAAATCACAGACCCTCAATTGTAATTCATCATCATATCATTTTTATCAATAACTTATTTACCATTGAAATGTGGACCTCGAATTATTTGTGGGAATTTTAGAGTAATTACTGCGGTTAAAGAAGCTTTTACACAACATTGGTATCAGAGCTATACGACCCTTGGCCGTTATTTACACTTTGTGTAAATTTAGTTTTTAGGGTTCCCTGAAATATTGGACATTGTCCAAAAAGAAAAAGAAAAAAAAGAAAAAAAAGAATTAAAAGGAAAGAAAAAAAAAGTTAAAAAAGAAAAGATAAAAGTAAAACAAAAAAAAGGTAAAAGTGAAACCACATGTGGTTTCTTAAAGTGGGTTTGGGTTTGAATATAAAAGTGCATAATAATTACTACTAAGAAGTAAGCGATATTTGAACTTAGGTGGGAAAGGTAACAATCATTTCTCCCAACCACCCAATCTACAAGAAGTCTTTAGAGGAAGAAAATTAATTATTTCAACATTACAAAAACAAAATTATTATTAATATTATTATTATAATTACTTAATAATTATATTAAGTACAATTATTAAATTACACGAGTAAATAAAAACAAGACAAAATTGAAGAAGACAAAAAGTCAGTCAAAAGGAAAACCAACTATCATTAAAGAATACCAAAAGTCAAGAATTATGGTGAAGTCTAAATCAGAATTGCAGTCCCAACTACAAGTAGAAATTCATAAAGTATTTGACATGATGAAGCTGGATATTACTAAGGAATTAATGAGTAAAAAATATACCAATCAGAATCTTCAAAACAAAAAAATCATGAAAGATGCAGTCGAGAATAAGGAAGAAATAAAACGATTAAACAAAATTAGCAAGGACAAAGATGACAAAATCATGCAAATTCAAAAAAAATTAAAATTCCAAGAAGCAGAGAATTTCCACCTTCAGCAACTGATTGAGGAAATCTAACAGAAAGAGAACGACTCAAAAAAAGAGCACAAGTTGGAAATTATGAAAGTCAATAACACATTAACAAGTAATACTAAAGAAATATATAGATTAAGAAATCATAATAAAATATTAATTACGAAGATTAAAAAATTGGAACATAGTAGCAAGAAGGAAAAGTCCAATGAAGACCTCAAAGGAATAATTCTAGAAAATCAAGAAGAAAACTAGCACCTAAAGAATCTTAACCAAGAACTAGAGAAACATATCGAGAAGTTAAAAGAGGACAAAAATTCACAAGACGAATGGTTCAAGAAGATTTAGATTAAAAATGATCTATTGGAGAAAAAAATAGTGCGAATCTAGAAAGAAGCATCCAGACTCTCTGAAAAAAAATTCAAGTCGAGGAAGTGAAGGTAGTCCTTGCTGCAGTTCAAAAGGAAGAAAAACAAACAACACATATGCCTTACATACATCCCAATTATAATCGTCATTTTGAGCAATGACAGGGTCAAAATGAGCATTCACAAAAGAGTTATGTTGACAAGCAAACGGTTCGACATACTAAGCAACAATTGATACAACCTGTTTCCGAAAACAATCTCAGAGGTCCAATCAAAATAGATATGGGATGGACCACAACAGATACTATGCGACAATTCTCATGGGAAACTGTAACATGTATCGTCTTATCTCATCAAGTGTCACAAAGGATCCAGAGATGGCAGTTCAAGCAAAATCAGACGTTGCTGCCAATGAAGATTTGAGGACAAAGCTTCCCTTAAGGGGAATGCAATGTAACAAACTTAAATAATAACAATAATAATAATAATAAACATGCAATGTAACAAACTTAAATAATAATAATAATAATAATAATAAACATAAACACACATATATATAATAATTAATAATGTCTTTACAAAAAGACATGACTATTAATGAAAGGGTATTCCGCCAAAATATAAATAACGGATCCTCAATTGTAATTCATCATCATATCATTTTTATAAATATCTTATTTACCATTGAAATGTGGACCTCAAATTATTTGTGGGCATTTTAGAGTAATTACTACGGTTAAAGAAGCTTTTACACGACATCTCTGCGGGAATTTTAGAGTAATTACTGCGGTTTGGAGGCTTTAGAGAGTCCTATATTGTTATGAAATTTTTGAAAGTTGGCAATCAAATATTGTTTTTTCTAAATACATAGAAAGCGTCTCTATAGCGACACCACAGACTTGGGCATTTCTTTTTGGGAAAAATATTCCATCGCTATAGTGACGACACTGCGTCGCTTTTATAGCAAATTCATCGTTATGTGCATGATTGGTCATTTCTCTTCTAGTGTTGCAGCAACACCGGTACATCGCTATAGCAGTGAAGGAACGTATGTACAATGAAAAACTAACATTGTTATAGATGCATGGTGACGTTACTATAGCGACAAAGAAACATTGCTATAGTGACGAATTATCGATGATGCAACCACGATTAAGGGTTTTTTAACCAGACTCCACTCATGATACGTGTCATCTTTTTACTGTCGCCATAGTGACGAAATGTTCGAAGTGTGGATATAGCGACGATATTTTTTTCATGAAAGTCGGCTCATGTCTGTCGTTATAGTGACACAAAAGTGTTGCTATAGTGACAATTTGTCATGGGAAAAATGTTCACATATACTAGTGGGCCATATGCCTTTCTTATATAGAATTGGGATTTGTACACCCAGTTATTAACCATGAATGTGTGATTAAACGTTTTCATGAATTTTGATTATTTTCATAAAAAACCCACTTTACTTAGTTTTTGAGGCATTTCACTTGAATTTCCAGGATTTTAGGACAAATAATACATATGACATGTATTCTTTCCACTCTAGGAGTTGTGGAAACTAGGTTTTGTCCCTTAAGTAGTCTTGATCTTAAATTATTTAGATGAACCTTTGTATTCACATACTTATTCCTTTGTGGAAGAAATGGTCTAATGAGAGATCAAAGCTCTCAATTTGTTCCAAATTTCAGTCTTCACGTTGTGGGCGAAAATAAATATATGTTTTCAAACCATCATTCTTAGGGGTGTTAATTTTACTTTTAACATATGCCCTATAATGTGTGATATCCAAAGCTATGTTGAGGGTTAAAATACATTGATTTCATTATGATATTCTTCACATTTATACTCTTTATATTGACACACATTAGTGATCAAGGCATGATGGTGAATGATTAGTTCATATTCATAAGAGTTGGAAAAACACCTACAACTCAAACAAGGAAATTTCTCAAATATACAATATATTCCTGAGGCGGGTATACCCATGATCAATAGTACAAAAGCATGGACATGAACAATACATAGTGGATCCATGTCAAAATTAAATTCTTCAAAAATGTATATATGCACTTCTGTTGTTTGCAAAATATCAAAGTCTTCATGGCTCTTTGACATGGCAGTTTTTAATCTTTCGCAACTATGGCAGTGCATCAATGAGTGATACAACTATATTTCCCAAGGTCTTCAATAAAAACCCATGATAGTATGATTTTATATCATACAAATATATGAGTTGATGTTGAGCATAATAAAACACCATCTAATTATCAGTCATTGACGTATACAATTAACAGATGTGAGGAGGCCCATCGATAAAGATGATGGAATCCAAAGTACTTTAGTACAAACTAACAATGTGAATAGATGATTTGATGTAGAACACTTGTAGAATAAAAAAATTAGGGGTCATTGATGTATATTCACTGTCATTTGCAAGAAAACCCACCATTAATGACTGTAAGATCCAATAGAATCATTAGGGTTCCTATATCCATTTCCTAGATAATGATTTGGATTCTATAGGAATAGATCTGTCAGAAGGAGGGAGTTAATACATCCCACATCAACTAACATGAAACTGAGATCAATAGGTTGATATAATTTGGTAGAGATGCGATATCCAACACTATATACTGACACAAGGAAGGACGACATGATTGGTCAGGAATATTTGAGGAATTGTCGACATTGTTTGAATTATCTTGAACACATAACATGACACATAATGGACACTTGGAAACATAAGACTATATTAACTAAAAATCATTAAATATTTCAATTCCAAAAGCATTAGTGAAAGGCTCCATAGATGACAAGAAGGATAACACATCGATGCAGATCTGCTCAAATTATCGGTATAGTTTCTTTCTTCAAATGTAAGTGTTGTATTGATATTGGATACAAGATTATGTGACGTGATCAAGTGAGAATAAGATTGATTGTTTCCTCTATTTCAAAGATTCAATATGACATGATTCAAGTCTCCCCCTTTTTTTGTATTTTTGTGTTTTGTATTTTTATTTTTAGTACCTTTTTCATTTATTAGCTCGAAAAAATAATATATAATGTTATAGTACATGGGAGGGAACGAGCGTTGCATGGGATGACTCCATTTTTCAAGAGAACGTCAAGCCAAGGAAAAGACACATATTACAAAAAAGGGTTGAGCTAGTTCTACACACTCTTACAGATTCTCCCTCCATGGATTGGTTATCTAAATTGGGATTATGTGTCAATGGATGGAGAAATCGAACTAAGTAACTAGGGTTATCCAATATGGTGCAATGTCCATGTAGGAAAGGGGCAATGTGGTTTACTTCATGCCAATTCATCTGACAAAACCAAAATCATACATCACAATGAATCATGGTCTATTAACTACCTGAATCAAATGGTTCTCACATGTATATGTAAACTCAAACAAAAGAAATGGTTTATAGGTGTCTTGAGCAAAAAGTGAATGCAAAGGCAGATTCACAACATAAGCAATAAGCATCGAAGCAGTAAGCACAAATGTTCATGTTGATATTTTAACACATGCTTATGTAAACTGACACAAAATAGGGATCCCATCAAGAAATGGTCAGAAATGTATGTAAGAGAAGTATGTGGTCTCAAACTCCACGTCATGATGGGACTAATAGGGCTCCCAGTTCTATGAGAATAACTCGGCATGGGCACCAAAATGTAAATGGGGTGCTGACTAGGGTGTTCCATGTTCAGTAGGCTCTTCTTTCAGAATGCTGGAAAATACATATATGATGGGTTGAACCACCAATTTCCAATAGGTTTGACCCTATGGAAAATTTGGTTTGCAAAAGTTTCAAATGCATCTTCATAGAGGGATAACCTAAATCTATATTCATGTTTTCAAATATACCTTATGAGATCGAGGAACATACAAAGGATGCTCCTGTAATTGGGTGGATTTAAACCAAGAATGATCCTAGTGGTCAAGGAAGAGTTAACTCTCCAATATTATTCCAAGGCCCTAACCTAATATGTGTTGGTGATATAAGAAATAATATTGATAGAATTTATATTAATCATTGATTTTAAGGTATTTTTCTTAGATTCTAAGGAGTGATGGTGAAACTGGTGGTGTTTGTGACTCAAAATGTTGAACCAATCAAATGCACAATGCTCACTAATCTTTCCTTTATTTCATTGAACTTCTATACTATATAAGAGTAATAGGTTATTGTATATCCTTCAAACATGAAACTTGCAAAATAAAATCACTTTTATGAATTTGAAAAGGACTTTTTCTAAAGAAGTGATGTTTTATTGTCACATATTACTAACTTCTTCTTTTCAAATAAGTTTCCAATTTTTTAGCAAGGGTTCAATAGGTTGGATTCAAACATAAGATGTGTTCAATTTGCTTCAACTATCACTAATTGGAAATGTAAAATGTTTGAATGTTCAATGCTTTTCCTAATTCTAATAAGTGTCTCAAACCGATGTTTACATGTAGGAATATGATTCAATTTTGATTTTACAATTGCATAATGCTTTCTTTTTTAATGTTTATTTTTTTTCCAAATTAATGGCTTGAAAATCAATGAAAATTTCTAAATATCTTTTGAAATTCTAAAACTGACAAGCATTTACACTTGAGATCCACTTTCTCTTTCACAAGACCACCTAAAAGCGCAAGTGAAGAGGATACTCGTGGCTCGAAAATATGCCTCAACACTTCAAAAGATGAAAATTACACTTGAGATCCATGTTCCTAATTTATGGGACCACCCGAAAGTGCAAGTGAAGAGGATATGAAGGGCTCGACAATATGCTCAAAAAATCAAATTTAGACTGTTACACTTGAGATCCACTTTCTCGTTCACAAGAACACCTGAAAGTGCAAGTGAAGATAATAATAGTGGTTGGAACACAACATATCATGGGAAACTTGAATATTAAAGCTACAAATATCTCCAATTTTGATTCAATAAATTCAAAAGTAATCCATCCAAAATAATTTTACTTGATTAAGTCATATTCTTATGGTTTTTTTAGGGAAATTCTTTTTGAATTTGTCTTAAGTAAGAGGTCCAACTTTTTCAATTTTTTTGTGAATTTTATTCAAATGAAGATTATAATATGTCATGATACTGATTTCATGTTGTGTTTCAAGTCATCAAGTTCATGCAACTCAAAATTCCATGGCCTAAAGGTTCATGCTTTGAAACAGTTTTTTAACATTCTTCAATTTCTTGACAATTTTCTTATGCAAACAAGTGATTAAAGTGACCAATTCAAACAAAATTTCAGACATTAATAGTAAAATAAAGGATCTAAATGGTAAATATTTCCTAAACATTCAAATATGAGCAATATTTTAAATAAAAACTTGAACACAACTCAAAAAATTACTAATTAAAGTGACTTTCCTAGCTTTTTGAGGTTTCTAAGACTTCCAAATTCGAGTGAAATTGATCCTAATTGTTAACCCAAAAATCCCCCACATAGATCTCTATGGCCTACACCACCCAAGGACACCATCTCACAACCCCCATATCACTCCATCAGACCTTCCATTAGACCCGCACACCTCCAAAAGAGCCCAAGGATGAAAAAAAGGGCTAAAAACTCCAAAAAGAGCCCAAAATAGCCCCCTGGGAGCTAAAGCCCTAAAAAAGGGGCTAAAACCCTAAAAGGGGCTAAAGTTAGGGCGGAAGGGGCTAAAGGCCCAAAAAAGGGGCTAAAGCCCTGACCAAGGGCTTAAAACCCTAAAACCCCTTGGAAAAGCTATAAAAGGAGGGTGGGGGGTCACTCTGAAAACACTTCTCCCATTACCTATTGTTATGCTGCCCGTGGATGCTTTGAGACCTTTGCCTCTCAAACCACCCACACTCCCTCTCCTTCATTTCCATTCCCCTTTGAGCCATTGCTCCCAAACCAAGAGAGGTGCTCCCATGAGTTAGGGCATGGTGGACCATTCCCACCAGAGAAGGTATATTTGTGATTTTATGTTTATTCATTTGCTTCTTAATATGCTTTTCTTTCTAACCCTTATCTCCATTTGCAGGTTTTATTATTAACATTGTTTTGCAGGGTTTCCATTATAGCTTAGGTTTATTTACAGGTTTTAAGGAGGCGAAACCCTAACCCATTTTCTGTAGAGGGGTTCACCATTGCTTCATCTCCTTCTTTCTATTATGTTCTTAGCTTATAGTTTAGTTTAGCTTTAGTTTTTTGTTCTTAGTCTTAGTGTTGGTTTACTGTTCTGCTTCTGTTATTTCCGTTTCATTTTTCTACATTCACCATTAGCAAGAACCTACCCTTTTGCCCTATAGGAATAAGGGATCCATTCTTTCCCCTGTAGCAGGGAGAAATCCTTGCTATAGAATTGGTGACCATACCAGGTCGATCCCACAGGATCCCTAGACCAAACTTTTTATTTTTCAAGTTTTTAAAAATTTTCCCCTAGTTTTTCAAAAATTTCATGTTAAATCTATCTTAAATCCTACTTATTTCCTGTTTTAGTTACTGTCGAAGCCTCTTCTATGTAGAACCGAGTCAGATTGACCCCAGTACCAGTTACTGTCGGCCAAATCTAACTCTGTCTCACCAAAAAACCCCATTCCGGAGCAGGGCGCTCATATCAGGGCAAAAGGTGAGATTGAGGCACACTTAATGGGAAAACAGGTGCACCCAGGGCTCACTTAATCCCCCAATAAGTGAGACTTCAGCCCAGAAACTCAAGTTGCAGCTATTTCTGCATTCTGTACGACCCCCTCGCTCATTTCTGAAAAAATCTCGCAGCCCCCTCGCTAGATTTGGTCAGAAATGTGTGGCTTGTCAAACAAAACTTTAATCTAAGATTAATAGATAGTAATTTTTCAGTTTCAGAGGACTGTTATTGCGGCCCAGCCACCTCTTTCCACCATTGCAGGTCATTTTCAGTTTCTGCTTTTATTTTCTATAAATTATTTCATGAACAATGTGTAAATGTCAAGTAAACCATTATGGCTTAATAAAATGAACCTAGTCTAACTAAAAGCAACTTAAAAGTAACCATCTTGATTTCCCCTTCCTCCTCTACCCAGTCATCAACCTCCGAGGTATTCTGGGATACGACGAAGGGAAAGCTCGTATGGATCTAGGCACTCCATGATATTGTTCCAAACCACTAAAACCGGGTGACTTGGAAGGTAGAGGGGGTAGAGAAGGAGGGCTTCTCACGGCACTAAGCATCCTCCCTATTGACCAACCTAGTATTTGGGAGGTGACCTGAGGATCTACGAATGGGCTTAGTCCCATTGTGTTGAGAGCCTAGCACCTTCTCTTGGTTGAAGAGGAATATCACTATGAGGTAGACATCTAGTTAGGCCAGCAAACATTTAGGGTTAATCATTGTACTTGTTTACAATTTATGTTTATGCTTACATACACAACCATAATGATATGAACTCTACCATGATGATTTCATAAACCATATTGCAGCAACCAAATACCAGACAAACAAGCAAACAGCTACACCATAACAAATAATTAACCCAACTCAGTTCATGACACTGAGTAAGCCTTAAAATTTACTAATTTACACTAAGTCAAAACAACTCTACAGTCTTTGAGGACATAAGTCCCTGACTGCTTCAACTATGGGAAGTACTTGGGATTTGCCGAGAAACTCATTGTGAGGAGTACCATAGGAACCCCAAAGTAGCTAGCCACTGAGAGGAATTGCCAAGCAAAATAGGCAACGACCCCATCCGATTGAGTAGAAGCACCCATGAGGAACAATCCAAGCGCTATCTTCTGGCAGTCTTGGTGGTCGAGAGACCACCTTTAGAAAATAGGAAGCCACTGAAACCGGGGTCCAAATATCATACCCACCAGTTTCACACACACAATCAAACACAATTGATCCTCCACGCTCTTCCTCACGCCTAAGAGGTGAACCACCACCATTTGGAAAAATCAATCGGCACCATCAAAGTTGTTCTCAGCGATCTCCCACAACATCAGAAAGCCACACAGCCTCTGATTCTGATTCAGACCCATATCAGTCTGAACCAGACCTCCACACCGCACCATCAAGCCCCATGGCTAGTGCGAACTCGGATCCATTTTCTGGCCTAACCTTAGCAAGTGGACCCATGTCCACATCACAACCTGTCACCCACAACTTGGCAAGTGGCCCAAGCACAGTCATGTAGATTATCATTATCCAGCTGCCACCACCCATAGTGACTAGCCAAGCTGTCCCAGTGGTAACACACGGGGGCAGTGGCCCCTCCACACACACTGCCCCTCCTGCCACATAGGGGGGTAGTGCACCGTCCACCTACATTGCCCCTACTATTATACATGGGGGAAATGCCCCTGCCACCCATACCACCCCCCACACAGCACTTGGGGGCATCAACCCATATACAATGGTGCCACTGCAAGCACCCCTATCCATGCAGATGCATTATGCACCTGCAAACCCCACCACCGTCACAACCCCATCCCACATTAACTTAGGGTCAAATATGCCCTTCATGGCTCGTATAAACTTGCTTAATTTGGCTAGATTAACAAACGACCCCATCTGCCACCAAGATTTTTGGCCACCTATGCCAACTAAGTTGCCATCAGACATCCCAAAGTTTGAAGGCAAAGCCGGGGAATGTCCCCAAAACCACATAATGACATTCCATCTATGGTGCTCATCCAATAGCATTGTAGACGAATCCATTAGGCTGAGGTTGTTCCAACACACCCTTACAGGTGCCATAGCCAAATGGTACATCGAGCTGCCACAACCCAAGTACCTCGACTTCAACTCCCTAGCCTTCATGTTCCTACAGTATTGCCAACTCTCTGTCAGATATGACAAGGGGGTGGAGATCCTGCTATCCTACCGTCAAAACATCGCCACTCACATAACTAACCATATCCATGAATGGAGGCGATGTCATAGCTTGTGCAAAATCCAACTAGACGACAGGATCTTCTTGGATTGGTTCCTGAAGACTTTGCTCCTTCCCATCGCAAAGGACGTCGCATCTGAAAGCCCCCATTCTGAAGAAGAGGCCATACTAAAGGCCCAACAATTTGACCTCATCTATGCCCAGTCTGGATACCTATATACTGTCATTCCAGACGCTCCCCGTCCAAGTACCTCCTACCGTAACGCACCGGGGGCATCCCATGCTATGGACGGCATCATAGGGTCGGTTTCCCAACAACCACAACTTCTACCGACACCACCTACCATTACACCACAACCAAGCAACACTACTAATGTGGCTTACCAAAACCAAGCTCTGAACTATGCTAGAATGATGTCCCAGTCTGAAGCAACAATGTCTTATGCACAACTTGCACCACCGCAGTAGGCTCAGGCCATGGCTTGGCCAACACAGCAGTATGTGGGGCAAATTCCCACATTTGTGGCACCAACACCCCCACAAATCTACTATGTACCGCCATTACAACCTGTGCAAGCCCCTGCCCCTGCTCCACCCGCTCCGCTGGGACAAGTGTTCGCACAACAAAATCATCCCAACCAGCCTTCCCCCAACAATCAACAAGGGAAAGCTAGAAACAACCGGCCCTACAACCAAGGTAATAACCAACCGCAGGGAGGAGGTCAACAACCAAACCCTCCCAACAATGCCATGGCAAACCGGCCAGCCCAAAACCCCCCACAACAAAATCCACCAAGATGCAACACCCCGTTGTGCACAAACCAACCATGTACACTCTGTGATGTCTATGGGCATTACACGTTTGAGTGTCCCCTCATGGCTCGTGCTAAGCATGCCATTCAAAATGAGGCCCAACAGGCTGCCAATGCTGCCAATCAAGCCCAACCCAACCAAGCACCACAAGGACCTCCCCCCATGGTGCTTCAAAACCCACTACCAATGCAAGGATTGGTGGCAACCACACCCCCTCCCCAATCCAATCCCAATGCTTCGGGGGCACCTCCCATGGCTAAAACAGGTGTACATCACCTGCTAGCCATGACAACTGAGGAGGTCAACTTGCAAACCAGATGGAATGAGTACGGTACTACCACCAAACCTGTTGAATCATCAACAGCATCCATGTCTAAGACAGTCAACCTACCTCTTTAGTTACCCCCATTCCCGTGCCCCCCCAAACGCAGAGTTACCAATAATGCCACAGCTAGAGCTGCAGTTAGCTATAGCATTGTGGATGATTTGGCCCAAACGCCAACCACCATGTCCATTCTTGAGGTACTTAAAATGTGCCCAATGCAACGAAAAGACTTACTAGCCACTCTAGGGGTAGTAGACCCCTTCGACTCCAAGTTAATCACATTTGACACAGAGAACGAAGAGCCACGCATGCCCTCCACTATCGCCTTCCAAATCTTGGTGTCCATTCGGAACTTGGTTGTGCACCAATGCATAGTGGATGAGGGGGCATCCACGTGCGTCATGTCTACCTTGGTTTGGCAAAAGCTTGGATCACCAATTCTGCAACCATCCTCCACGACTCTGCGGGCTTATGATTGACAACCCACTAAATCCCAAGGAATCCCCCCTCATGTCCCCATAACGTTAGCCGAAAAGATAGTCCTGATTGACATCGAGGTCGTCAATGCTCAACTGAACTACAACCTCCTCCTTGGGAGGAGTTACATGTACGCCATGCGAGCCATCGCATCAACTGTCTTCCATGTCATGATGTTCCCCCATGAAGGGAAGATTGTGACAGTTGACCACCTCACCTATCATGATCCGCAAGGGTTAACATCACCTGCCAATGTTATCCCTACCATCACCACCATTGAGCCGCAAGTGGAAACCACACATGCTAACGTCATCCCTGCAACCAACACTGTGGTTGAAAACACACCAACCTCCCCACCGTTGAATGTGGGCCCTGGGTTGTTTACCGATCCCACCATGAAGGCTCCTTTCCCATTGCTATCACCACCACTGAAACAAAAGAAAACTACGGACTTGTGCATGGTATCATCTAGCACCGTTGCACCCAAACAACAATCGTAGCTGCAGCCCCAACCACGACCACAACATCGTTCGCAGCCGCAACATCAATAGCAGCTGCAACGTCACCCACAGTAGCAGCAATAATCGCAGCCACAACCACAACCTCACCCCCATGTGCAACCAGCAGGGAGTTATCTAGGCTCATCTCTAGTCCATACGATTCCCTTCCTCTTTCCCCCACCTGGTGTCATGAGCAAGCTAGTCATGGCCACCTTAAGCCTACCCAACTTTACATTGGGCATCCCAGTGTGGTATCTTGATCCACTAGCTCAACCAGCAATGACCCAGGTTGTTTTAACCCTGGTGCAACCTATCACGGTCGAGTCTCACCCTCTACCTAGTCTACACAAGCCAACAACTGCACCTGCACCTACACCACCCCAACCCAAAAGGGCCAGGGGCAAGAATACCAAAGCCACCACAGAACCATGACAAGTCCTGCCTTGTGCCGTATGCGAACAACAGGGCCATCCAACTCAGAATTGCCCTGAAATTTTAGTGATCTATGCACATCTAGATGCCATGGATACAAATGAAAACATCCCCATGGTTGAACTCCCAACCACGCCTGTAGTCAGGAACAAGGAATTGAGAACAAACCATGCTTGCACCCTTTGCAGCTTGTATGGCCATTATTCTCACCATTGTGAATACTTGCCTAAATTTTGAGTGGCTCTAGCTAACCTCCATAAACATTCCCTTGAGTCTGAAATCACCTTGATTGAAGAAGTTCACCCCCCACTGCCTTCTTCAGACACCATGTCCATCTACATGTTGTCCAGTTCTACAGACCCTCTTGTCTCCACCATCACTGACGGTCCATCAGACCTGTCTCTTCCGTTGTTTCCTCAGCCACCGCTGCAACCTCAGTTGCAACCTCAACCTCATTTACCAGGGAAATAGTGAGGTTCATTCCCAATCAACATCATCCTTTTCATTTTCCTTTTCCTTTTCCCTTTCCTTTTTCTACCATCCGAGATCGTCAGTAAGTCTATCTTGGTAGCCTGCAATATACAAGATTTCACACTAGGAGATCCTGTGTGGTACCTTGAACCATCTACCCTACCTCTAAGGCCCCAGAATATGTTGACTCATGTCCATCCAATTAAGATTATGTTGCACCTACCTCCAAGTCCATCAAAGACTCCTCCTGTCTCCAGGCCTGCCCCTCTTCCTCCAACAAAGACTAGGGGCAAGGCCACAAAAACCATAACCAATACCATTTACATGATCTCTAGCACCAGTTTCCCTTTTATCTCGTTGGTTGTAGAAGATCCACCTGATCTATCATGGCACCACTTACGCGATGACTAAGAGATCTGTAAGACCACCTTCAGTTTTACCCCATTCCCTTTAAACCATAGTGTGGAATCGGTTCTTCCCATAAAAGACCAGATTTTGTCATCCTGCCTTGCCAATGACCTTCGTCTCGGTAAGGGGGCATACCTCTTCGCTGACTCAGACGATCGACTCTTGAAGAAGCCACGCAATGGGCTCCACCTCAAGAGAGTCTATGCCTGATATAACCATTGTGAGTCCCTTATAGCGTAGTTTTTTCCCTTTCTTATTTTTCAATGTTTTTTACCACAATTTAGGGGTAGCACCATCAGCTGCTAGTCTAAAGTCACTCAGAATCAGTTCAAGACACCTCTCACATCTCCAGGCTCAAACCCTCTATCTCTTTATGAGACCATCATCTCATGTTTAATTAATCAATTTCGGGACCATTTCCCACAAGTCACCTTGATTTACGAGCCATGACATGACGATCTGAATGTCTACAGACCAGTACTTGCATCACACTTCCCGATCACAAATCATGCGAGTTTTCGGGCCGCTGCCCGTTAAGGACTGTAATTTTAGCTTTTATTTTGCATTTTTAACACATAGTTGTCTTTTCCATTCACTGCACCTTATGCGGACCTCTGGACCACTGTCCACAAAACAATTTATTTTTCTTACACGTATTTGGCATATAAATGCCTCCGGACTTGTACTCACATCACATGTGGTCAAGTTAATCCACCACAAACACACACACACACACACTCTTGACCTCTGTTCGAGAGCCACCTCGGTTTGCATGCCTCTGTCGCACCGACTCGTAGGCCTCTGCCGCGATCTATCCCATGCATGTATTGGTATGTTTGAGAGCCTTCTGCTTCATCCATACTACATGGATGACCTTTGGACATCTGTCCACCATCCCGACATGGGGCACCGCATGTGGCACCATTAGTTGACCACATTGGAGTTTTGTTTAAGCTCTTTTCTGACTCCTTAAAACAATGAAAATATTGCCGAGCGTAGCTGCTTCCTTTTCCACTCGCTAAAGTATAGGAAACGGTGTCTACATCGTCTCGTTTATCTCCTTTTGTGGACCATGTAGAACATTTCATGAAAAGGACCTCCTAGGAACACTCAAGCCAAGACCATTCCCCTCTACATACTTTTATGCTTTATCGGGCAGAGGGGCCACACTTTACAAAAAATCTCACCACCGGTTGTCGTTAAGCTCTTTTCCAGCCGTCTCAACAAGAAAAGATTTTCGAGCAAACTTGGTTTCATTCATGCTCGTAAAAGTATTTGAATGACCATCCAGCTAGTATAGGTTTAGCCTTTTCCAGCCTGATTGGACTACCAACGGTAAAGAAGTCTCTCATCCCCTCCAGGATGGGCGAGCTCTCCTATGTATACTTTTATCCTTTTTCAGGCATAGAAGACTACCAACAAAAAAGATCCCCCACTGGAGTCTTCTTCATGCTTTCAGACTCTCTAAAATTGAAAGCACCATCGAGCATTTACCTTCTCGGGCTCGCCAAAAATCCACAAGATCATACCACAACAGTGTCCCTAGACACCACACCATAGAAAATAGTTTGGAAGCATCCCCACATTGGGTCACCTTTGTTCAGAGTACTCTGTAATGTGTCTTCCTTGGAACCCATCAGTATCAAAAGTTTCCACCTCCTCCAAGTATTTCCCATCTACAGTGTCATTCCTGATATTACAACTATGATCCCATTCCCATGAGTCAGTTTCATTTGCTGCCTAGTCCGCCCTGCCATCATACTTTGAACAAAGGAAGTTTGAGTCTCCCACCCCCCCCTTTCCCCTGTTTAGTTCTTTCCCTTCCCTCCCCTCCCACCCCCAATTCAGTGAGTCAGTCCACAGATTGCTCCACACCTTTTGGTTTTCTCCCTTACGCCCCTTGTCAAGGAAACATCACTGCCTTGGCTAGGGGCAGGTCTCCCTCTGTCGATGCCAACACACATATTCCAGAGGATAGACCTAGAGGTCCCTGTACCTTGGTTTCATTGACATCATTGATGAGTTCCTTGGACCATTTGAGAGGAGTCCTTGGTGCCTCTCGGGATTGTTGTTTCTGACGTGCTCGACTTCAACTCCATCATCACACCATTGAGATTCGTGCAGGGTTTGTTCCACACAATACTTGGTCGAAGACCCCGGATGTCACCTGAGTCTAGCACATTGGTGACTCCAATCGAGGGACCTAAATAGATTATGTCCCTTGTGATTTTTGGGTTTTGTTGGAGACAGTGATCTGAAGCCCTAGCAGTGCTTCGATATACCTTTATGATTGATGCAGCATACTTGTACCATAGAGACTCTGACTCTCAATTGGTGAGTCCACGTAGCTATGAACTAGATCTAGCAGTCCGTCAGTCATGAAGATATAGCATTCCATGACAATGCCATGGGTCCAATTTACCAGATCAGTATTGTATTTAGCCTCACATGGAGGCAACCATTATTGTAACATCAGTTGTATATGATCGACTCTTGTATTTTAGAGCATAGATCAAATTATTCTTTTGACATTGTCATGAGCATGGGGATGCCCGCCTCATCCATATACATGTCACACATTTATTTTATCTCAACCATTGATGGGAACCATATTAATACAAAAACCAAAAGCCACCATGCCCTAGCCCCAGAATCACCACCTCTACATAGTAAATCCTATGATGTCCGTCGGCCATACGTTGAGCTCCTGCCCTCACACATCAGGGGGAAATCTGTTAACCCAAAAATCCCCCACATAGATCTCTATGGCCTACACCACCCAATGACATCATCTCACAACCCCCATATCACTCCATCAGACCTTCCATTAGACCCACACACCTCCAAAAGAGCCCAAGGATGAAGAAAAGGGCTAAAAACCACAAAAAAGAGCCCAAAACAGCCCCCTAGGAGCTAAATCCCTCAAAAAGGGGCTAAAGTTAGGGTGGAAGGGGCTAAAGCCCTGAACAAGGGATTAAAACCCTAAAACCCCTTGGAAAAGATATAAAAGGAGGGTGGGGGGTCACTCTCAAAACACTTCTCCCATTACCTATTGTTATGCTACCCATGGATGCTTTGAGACCTTTGCCTTTGAAACCACCTACACTCCCTCTCCTTCATTTCCATTCCCCTTTGAGCCATTGCTCCCAAACCAAGAGAGGTGCTCCCATGAGCTAGGGCATGGTGGCCCATTCCCACCAGAGAAGGTATATTTGTGATTTTATGTTTATTTCTTTGCTTCTTAATATGCTTTGCTTTCTAACCCTTATCTCCATTTGCAAGTTTTGTTATTAACATTGTTTTGCAGGTTTTCCATTGTAGCTTAGGTTTATTTGCAGGTTTTAAGGAGGTGGAACCCTAACCCATTTTCTGCAGAGGGGTTCACCAGTGCTTCATCTCCTTCTTTCTATTCCATTCTTAGCTTATAGTTTAGTTTAGCTTTAGTTTTTTGTTCTTAGTCTTAGAGTTGGTTTACTGTTCTACTTCTGTTATTTCTGTTTCGTTTTTCTGTATTTACCATTAGCAGGAACCTACCCTTGTGCCCTATAGGCATAAGGGAGCCATTTCTGCCCCTGTAGCAGGGAGAAATCCTCGCTACACTAATTTATTCAAATTTTCTCTTGATAGTTCCTAACAAATCTCTACTATCATATAAAACTCTCGAAAGTTCAAAATCATCCCTAAATATAGGCCTAAAACAGTAATTCACAATTCCTAGTTTTTGACAATGTTTTGATGATTTTCAAGCTAGTAAGCACTAAAATATTTAAAATCATTAAATAAACTCAAAATATTATTGAATTTATGTTTAATTACTAATATATATGTGTTGGTATTCCTAGGCTAACCACAACAAAAATAAACACTCAAAACAGTATAAAAACAAGGTTTTTATGCCCAAAGCATCAAGATCCCGTGAATTCAAAGTGTTGGAATGGATGCTCTTAAGACACAGAGAATCCCTAATGCACCCTGGAAAAGGTAAAAAGTGTTTACCCCTAAGGATGATGCTCTGTGTAAGATAACAAGGTGTGTCAGCTTGCTAAACTTGAGAATATTGAAGATCCCTACCCAAATTCTCTCAAATTTGATGATTTAAAGGTTGGATCAAGCCACTTTTAGACTGCTAACTTGAATTAAGATGTATAATGACATAAATTAGGCATGAGTGGAAATATATAAAGGAAAGAACACCAGAAAATGAGGAAAATTTTAGGAAATCAAGAACTAAAAACCTAATATCCCCAGTGGAGTCGTCATTCTGTTGGTAGATATTGCAGCAGGGACTTGTCTACAACATTATCTATCCTTACTATAGGTGGGTGAGTCCTTGATATTCCTAATCATTTTCAAAGAGTAGATATGGGAGGAATAAATGAAAGAACCTCCTGAAGCATGCCACTTGTAGAATATCCCATAGCTTGAGCATACATGGCCTTTAGGACTCCATTAGAAACTTTCTTGGTAGTTCCTTACCTCTAGCTCTACCTCTATGAACTTGAAATATATCTACCAAATATTGAATTCAAAACTAGATTTAGCACATATATTCAAACTCAAAATTGGGGGGAAACTAGAACTACATCATATTGAAAATAATAAGAGAGTGCTTACAATATAAATGTGGAGGTGAATCCCTTCTTCTTGTTGGAATATTGGATAATACCGAGAGGAGGGGGTGAATCAATATTGATAACTTTTAACAATTTAAAACACCTTTTAAATTATTCATTAACACACATGATCAACAAAAGAAACAAAACACATAAATTTATCGTGGAATCCCAATTGGGTAAAACCACCAATACTTCCTATTACTGCAAAATTGTATTTACAAATAGTTTTTTCCTGCTGCTATAGATAAGGATGGTACTACACCCTATTTACCAGCAACTATTTGAAGGAGGCTGTGACCCCCTGTTTTGTTAGCCACTACTGAAAGGATGATACTACACCCTATTTACCAACTACAACTAGAAGGAAGCTACGACCCCCTAGAAAGCATGTTGCTTGCCCTAGCGCCTCCCAAATTCCCTCATATGATAATTTGGTCTTTTATAGTTCTTCAATCGATCTATCAATTCAATATGTAGAGACCAATATTTGAAGGTATAAACTATTGTTTATATACCCTCAAACATTCAACAGTCACCTACCTTCATTGTGACTCTCCAAGACAACTAAACTAATTCAAAACTAATTCTCTGTTAATCGATTTTTTACTATTTAATTTCCCAGTCGTGACCTTCCACTTCTTCCTTTCTGGAACGATCCTTTTGCAATGTCTTTTCTACAATATACTTTCCGCGTCGTTGATTTCTTGTGATCTCTTTCTAGATCATTGATCTGATTCAAAGCGCATAATTCGGATGCGCATTTTGAATTTTCTCAAAAGGTCCTTCCGTAATTTCCCTTCCGCATCTACCTTTCTGCAAGGTAATTTCTTCAACGATCTTTCCACACCGTTGATTTCTTGTGGACTCTTCAAAAATTGTTGATCTGATATCAGATGTGGATTACGGATTGTGGGTTTTCGAAACTCCTTAAATGTGCTTCCGCAATTCACTTTCCGCAATATTTATTCTGTAACATCGATCTCTTGCGGAGTCTTTCCTAACCCTCGATCTTGCGGATTGCGGGTTCTTGCGGAGTCCATCCTAACCATTGATCTTGCGGATTGTGGAATGTGGAATGTGGAACCACACTTTCCTATTTTTGACCTCCGCAAGTTCTCCTTCACAACTTTGTTTCCTCGATTCTTCTTGATCGTTGATTTCCTTGCGGGTTCACTCCTATCCATTGATCTCTTGTGGAGTCCATCCTGACCGTTGATCTACGATCAAATGCCTATTTGTGCTATAGCATTGTGGATCACTTTGCAGCCGTAGATTTTCTATGGACTTCCTTCTAACTGTCGAGTATGTTCATTGTTTCCTCTTCCAAAAAAAGGGTATGAGTCCTGACAGGTCATCTCGGGCTCTACACTGGTGACTTATCATGGATTCCAAGCACCTTGCACCCCCATAATACCTTTTCTCTATGCGTCGAATAATTATAGTGAGGCCAGTGCATATAATTACATACAAACTCAATGACGATGTCAATGTGGGATAAATCCCAATCGTCAAAATCAATCTGCATCGTTGATTTGCTAATCATACTGTTGCTAAGTCTTCATGATGAATTCTATTGCAAATTCTCATCTCCTCTGTTTCTCGCATCTATCAACCTCTATTCATCGAACTGCCATCAAAATTTGTAATTCCTTTATCTTACACTGATTTTTCCTTGTAATTTCATTGTCATTTCTGAACTCTTTTTTACATCAATCGACAACCATTTTCAGCATTCTCCCCCTTTGGAATTGATGACAACATTTCATTTTGGCCAACATTTTCTCTCCTTTTGACAACAATGACAAAGTTTTCCTTCTGACAGATCCCCTTGTCAACATATCTCCCCCTGATATTATTATTTTTCTTTACAACTATTGTAAGGATATTACTCCCAACTTTCATCTAATATTCTCAAAATATTCCTTATGTAATGTTTTGGTAAAGATATCAACAATCAGTTCTTTTGTGTCAACATACTCTAGTTTGACAATCTGTTGGGATACTTGTTCTCTTAGGAAGTGATAATTTATTTGTATGTGCTTTGTATTGGATTGCATGACAATATTTTTTGACATATTTATGGCACTGGTATTGTCTCAATTTGTTATTATTGGGTGCTCATACTTCACAAGTAAGTCTTCTAGTGTCTTCTTCATCCAAATTAATTGGGTGCAACATGATGCAACAAAAATATATTCGACCTCTATTGTGGATATTGAAATGGAAGAATGCTTCTTACTTGACCATGATACCAAACATTTTCCTAAGAAGAATGTTTCTCCACTAGTACTTTTTCTATCATCAACAATTCCTTCTCAATCTACATTAGTAAATGCTTTTAAGATGAATTCTTGACTTTTTGGGTACCATAACCCATACTCCATAGTACCTTTCAAATATTTGAAAATTCTTTTTACTGTTGTTACATGAATTTCTTTGGGGCTTGACTGGAACCTAGCAACCAAACCTACATCTTGCATCACATCTGGTTTTGTAGCTGTCACATATAGCATACTTCCTATCATGGATCTATACATGGTATGGTCCACTTCGAAAGACTCATCGTCCTTACTTGACTTACAACCTATGATCATGGGAGTGCTAACAGGTTTGGAGTCTTCCATCTTAAATCTTTTAAGCATGTCTTTGATGTACTTGGTTTGAGAAATAAATATTCCTTTGTCTGTTTGGTAAACTTGTTATCCCAAGAAAAATGTTAGATCACCCAACATTGACATTTCATATTATTTCTTCTTTTCAATAACAAAGTTTACACTTAGTATTTGTAGATTGCTTCCAAATATGATGCCATCTACATAAACAACAACAATGATCATATTTTCATCTTTGATTTTTAAGTAGATATTACTTTTAGTGTCCCCTCTCTTGAAACCTTGCTACTTTAAGTAGTTGTCCAGCCTTGAAAACCACACCCTTAGGGCTTGTTTGAGGCCATAGAGTTCCTTTTCAGTTTGCAAACATAGTCTCTGTTTTATGATAAGAGAAAACCTTCAGGTTGTTCAATATAAACCTCGTCTTCTAGTTTTCCATTAAAAATGAAGACTCTACATCCATTTGATATACTTTAAGATTTGTATGGCATGAAAGTGCTAAAAGTAACATTTTTATTTCTTCAGGTCTTTCTACAGGGGCATAAGTTTCTTCAAAATCAATCCCTTCCACTTGAGCATACCCTTACATAGTAATATTTCCTTGTTCCTTATCACTTGACCATCTTGATTGAATTTGTTCTTGAAAACCCATTTGGTCCCTATAATATTCATGTCTTTGGGTCTTGGTGTTAGAATAATCAAACCCATAGTTACCCATAGTTGACATTAATTAATAATTTTTGTCTTATTCCTAGATTCCTATATTCCTTACTATGCTAGTTGGCATCCAGTTGCACCTAGAAGTCAACAAATGATAAAACTGGCTTAAGGAGCACTTTAGAAATATTCTGGGAAATATTTTAACAACCATGCAGTAATTCTAGAATAGCAAAAGTGCAGTTCTTCTTTTTCTGAAAGTTTCCTTGCTTTAAGCAGTTTTAAGGAAAAAGGGAAAAGCTAGTCTAGGAGTAACTGTCTTGTTTTTTTCCTTAGCCATCCTCCTTATTTCTCCATCCAAAATCATGGATCTGATCTCTTTCCATCACTTATCAGCTGGTACAACTCACTCAACCAATTTGTGAGCATCTTGACAGATTAGGAAAGTGATTTATGCACCTGTGGGGGATTTTGACTAGTTTAGTAAGCCTGCTTTTTGTCCAATTCGAATAGCATCCTTATTATTTCAAATATTTGATGTAATTATATATTTGGACAACCTATTACTTGATGAGGTTGGATGATGTACACTTATTCAATACAGGTGTTAACACCTCTATGTTGAATAATTGAGGAAGAGGTATGATTGAGGAAGATAAAAGGATACATAAATTTGCAAGGTTTAATATTTTTGATTCCATTATTAAATTGCGTATAATGGTTAATTTGGCATGTAATCCAAAGGTGTAAAGCAATTGGGGTGAAATCTATGGTTTAAAATGGATCCGCTAGGTAAATATGCGTAGGAGATAAGTTATGTGGAGAAGTGGATGTGGTTAACAAAGCTTAGAGATCAACAGTTCTGGAATAAAGCAAACAAAATCTACGGCGGAGGGACAATCCGCTAAATAAAGATGCACACATGATAAAATTAAAAAGGCTAGCGGAATGTGTACAGCCAATCTCAATCCAACAGTTTAAGCAAAAAGTGAAAAATCATCAACGGTCATTATTGTTTCCTGAGGGTAAAGTTACGAGATGGTTAAAAGGTAAAGGTGGTAGGGGAATGTAAACCATGTTCCACGTGGCAAATTGAAGTGAATTTTGCGGAGAAAAGTAGTTTGAGAAAAACTACTTGATGAGGGCTCCACAAAGGACCATCGTATAAAGGTAAAGTTGACTTGGTTTAAAAAATCATTTCATTTGTGTGTTGTGGGCGAAAGGAAGGAGATAGTCCACCATCTTTCCAAAGTCAACTTTTACATGTTTACAATCACAGGTAAGCCTTAAAACACTTATACTTGGTTCAAAGAGTTGCTGCCATTGTTCGTTATGGAAAAGGAACATGGTTTAGGATTTTTATGCAAGGTTTTAGATGAAAGGAAGGAATTTGTTTTTGATAGGGAAAGAAATGTATGTGACCCTATTTTATCAATTGGAAATGTACCAGTATCGAAGGAGCAGTTGTGGCAGTGTAATTTGCAAGGAAATGATGTTATGAATATCTACAGTTCTTTTTCATATTATTTTGCTATTGAGCAAACCTTATCATTTCCTGAATTTGTTGAATGGTGCGCAAACAATTATTCCCCCTCCGAAAGAGTTGTCATGAGTCATACCGCGTCCAAAATACTTTGTAATGTTGATTCAAAAGCCGTTCGTGGAATACTGAACCTACCTGATAATTTCCCTGATAATAGTGAGTCTTTGAATGAGTCGGTCTTAGTCGAAATGTATAAAAGTTGTAAAACCAAAGTTAGATGCCAATTTCTGTCCAGTATTCTGAAAGATGGTCAGTAATTAGAAGGACTTTTTCTACCATATAATGTTAACATTTTCAAAAAAGAGGTACAGATGGTTATGTATTTAGTCAACCAAATTCTAGGTTTAGATGATTATATTCATATCAACGAAGTTGTTTTAGGTTTCTTATTGAGAATAAGTCCAATTGAGCCCAAGTCACATTTAATCCATTGTTTCAATCTAGATGAGTATTTGGCTGAAGTTATCCATGTCCAATTGGTTGAATTTCCCAAAGTCAGGTTTTTTTAATATCATTCATACCTACTGAATATGCTGCTGTGTTCAAATGTGTCAAAATTGCAATTCCTGTCCACCATTTCCTCTCCAGATCTTCCAAAACAAATCAATATGTTTGAGTTTGTAAATATAATTATGGCCGAGATGTATAAGTTGTTGTTTTATGATGTATTACCAAGGGTGTTAGAAGAAATGAAACTCATGCTACAGTATTCCTCAGAGGACAAAATACGAGACTAGTTCTTATATAAAGATTTTACTATTTTGAGGGTTTATGGACTCACTGGGGAACCATACAAGCTACCTGTTTTTCTGACTCCAAGGTTATTTGCCCTTGAGTTTATGAGGCAAAGATTGTGTACAGAAGAAGAGCATTTCAAGGCATTCAAAAAGTCTTCAAATGTTAAGTTTCCTCTTAAAGTTGGTCCGTTTATTTTCAAAAACAAAAGTTCCCTGCTGGTTATAGAAAATTTATTAGAAGTTATGGATTTCCAAAAGGAGCAAAGAATTAATTATGATCTACATCACCTAATTTCTCAAAGAAAGCAGTCAAACAAAAATAAACCATTCGATCATCAAGTTGTCGAAGGTTTAGATAAATTGGACAATTTGTCTCGTTTTGAAGAAAGTTTAGGAATTGATGAGGGTAGGAACAATGAGTCGATTGCAGCAATTCAAATGCCTAATAATCCTAGCATTTTGAGTAAGAGGAGTCTTTCTGAGACTGAGAGTATGGATGTGGATGAAAACATTTCATATAAAATATCAAAACATACTCTCAGGATGATCAAGTTTCAAAAGAAATAATTTCAGAGGATTCAAAGAAAATGGTTTTGTTCTAGAAGAATTATGTACAGATACATCAGTATTCCTTTGGAGGAGAAGGTAGTGCAGAGCCCAGTTCATGTTTCAAATCCAGAGCTGATTTAGTGTCAAGTTATGCTGAGAAACAAATGCAGTCATCAGAGGAAGCCAACAATTTGATTCCTCGAGTTAGAAGTATAATGAATCAAAAGACATCATTTTCTACTTGAGATGTGGAGAGGAATACCTTGAATTTTGTTGTGGTTAATGATAAAAAAGTATCTGAGATGGAAGTGAAGTTAGATAAAATTAGTGTTCTTGATAAGATACAACTCCATAGGAAGACTGGAGATGTTATCTATTCCGATTTATTACATGCTATTATGAAAGTTAACAAATTGCAGGTCCTTGTAGATAAAATGGAAGTCCAATTGAAGCATGAGAAAGTAGAAAATAAAGAAAATCTGATCCAGATTAAGAAGTTATAGGGGGATGTTATAAGCTTAGTAAATAAACCAGCAAATGTACAGGCAACCAAAAATATTTTAGAAGAAAAGGACAATACCATACAGGTATTGAAAAAGAAGCTTAAAATCCCAAATACTGAACATGCTCAGTCCCCAGAATTATTTACATTGCAGGAAGAAAAAGATCAAGTTTATCAAGAGATGGTGGATTACAAAGGCAAAGCATTGAAACTACAAGAGGAAAAAAATAGATGGGAAGTGGAAAGAGTTGAATTGATGACCCATATTTTGAAGTTAAAAAAAGATCAGAATGATGAAAAGGAAATTATGGAAGAGCTGATGAGTCAAACTCCTGTTAACACAGATTTATCTCTTGTGAACATTGAAAAACTATTAAGTGAATTTTCTGTAGATGATCTGTTAGTTCCTATGTCACAGGTAAGTTTGAAGGATGTGGAAATCAAAGAATTAAAGGAATAAAATAAGAATATTAAATCAGAATTGGCTAGAATCATTGAAGAGAAGAATAAAACATTAAATGATAAAATCCAGTTACAGAAAAAGTTTAATGAGTTGAAGGAAAGAAGTATAGGAAAATCTCCTCTACAAGGAGCTAAACATTTAATTCGGGATAAATTATATGTGGAAATCACTAAGTTTAGAAACTATTTAAATTTTATTGATGATCAAAGCGCATTAGTCAATTTAGCTACTCAAAAACTGAAGTTGGAAAATGAGACCGTGGAAAAGAAGCCTCTAAATACAGCTCAGAATGCTTTACATTTTTTGAATTCTCTAACATACCAAAAGTTGCAGGACATCATAATTAAGGAAATAGTAGCTATTGTGCTATGGGAGAAGAAATTTATTAACAAACATCAGCTCATGAAGGTGGTACATGATAAAGCAAATACAATGTCTTCATAGATAAGGGATTTCAAGCTTGCTTTCAAGGATCTATTTGAAGACGGCCTCCCTAATTTCTGGGACGATGAAGGAGGATTATTTGCTCAGGAACATTATCACAATCTGCTAGTGCAAAATTGCATGGACCATTCCAAGTTTGAAGATTTGGTTAAAGGGCTGACTGGAAAGATCATTGTAGAAAAATTGATAGAGGATTTCTAAGTATTGCAGAAGTTTTTAATCATTAGAAGAGGATTGCCCATAGTATCTTATGAATCCTATGTGGATCTGTAGGTATCCATTAGAGAAATGACAGAATATGACACACCAAATGCGAAACAATGGAGGATCATGGAAAGATTCGGGAAGACCAAGTATATACTTCATCCTTGAAAATAGGTGTCGCGCATTGTGGAGATGCTCATTCAGGATACCCTGCAATCACTAAGTTGATTATAATCAAACGATCTGTTATTAGAATCGAAGCATGTAGTTTTATTCCTAGTTGTTAGGGATACAGTTACAAAAAACTTTGATCAACAGATTATTCGGTTATTTGATCTTCTTGGGAAGAAGTTATCCTTGTATATATTTGAATTTATTTGATGTATTGGGGGTTGGAACCCATATGTTTTAGAATGATATTTTTTAGAACTTATGATTTTTGAATGAAATAACAAAGCCGAAATGCTGGTGAATTTTCAGATATTCTTGTGTCGTTCATGTTACAGTCTGTGCCTTCTTTCCATGTGATTGTCTTCTTAGTGTTTACTTTCCATTTTGTTTTCTTCATATCTGAAACGTAGTGTTGAATAATTTCAGAATTCATACTTATTATGCTCTGGCTATTGTCTCAGATATTTCACAAATATTTCTGCTAAAGTTGATATGGAATTCATCCTGTGATGCTCTATATTGATGAATTTTTCATGTTTCTTTCTTATTCGTCTGAAAATCAATGAATGACTGTGACTGAATGGTTATCTTTCCTTTGTTGAGATCCCGTGTATGAAAGCTTTGTATTATCTTTATCTATTTGAATCCTTTTCCCAATGGTATATGTGTTGTTTCAACCATCTACATAATTTAAAATATTGATTTCATATATCTGGCCTTGTTAAATTTATATGTGAGAGATCCCTCTGTAGAAAGAAAACCCAGTTTCTTTCTAAAGTGGTTTTTTCTATTACCTTAAGATTACCTTCCACAACCTTTGGTATATTTTAAGTTCTAACAAATTGGCGCCGTTGTCGGGGACGAAAGTGCAAATCAGCCCTGGGAGGAACGACAAAGTTTATAAAGATTAAGAAAATATTTTTGTGGGAAAACAAGAATTTTTGTCAGTAAAGAAGGTTGTATATTTGCCCTAGTGATTCCAGTTCTAAAATTATTGCAAGATTTCAAAAGACATCCTAGATTCGAAAAGGCATACATGAGGTAATTTTGATACTGAAGTTTTACGAAGTTTGGAGGATCCAAAAAAATTATTTAAGAAAACAAACAAAGAAAAAGTAGATATTTCTTTGTTTGGTGCATCATCTTCTTAAAATTTTCATAGCATCTTTGATAATAAAAAAATGGGAAATTGATATTGAAAAGGGTTTGTTGAAATCTAAATCTGAGTCTGATCTTGAAAACGTTGAGTTTAACCCTCAAAGACTAGAATATTATTTGCTTGATTCCCTTTGGAGAGATCTTCAACAGTATGCAAAAGTTGAAGAAGCACTTATTATTCAAAATATTCAAAATTGATCAGTCCCTCCAATTCCACCTAGACCAATGGCAGCCAGATTTGCTCCTTTACATTTACCTGTTGTCTTGCATGATCTTCTTCAAAATTATTCTCAGAGAATTTCTTTATTTGATGGAGAAGGAAGCATCACAGCAAAGCAGCATGTAGCTAAATTTGAAGATTTTGTTGACTTGGAGGAAGTCGATTATATGGATGTTAAAATGCAGTTGTTTTCTCAGAGTTTATCAGGGGAAGTGAAGAAATTGTTTAAAGATTTTCCAGCTGCATCAATCTTGACTTTTCAAGCTTTCAAAAATGCATTTCTAGAAATATGGGATGACAAACAAAGCCCTTTGTAGCTTTTGTCCCAATATAATAGTCTCAAGAAAGGAGGTTTTGAATCTGTTCATAAATTTTCAAGTAGATTTATGAGGGTTTATAATTCCATTCCAGAAGATATAAAACCTTCTGCGGCTGCTGCTAAACTTCATTATGCTGGGGATTTTGATAATGACTTTGCTTTTTCATTAAGGGAGAGAAAATCAGCAAGTCTTGCTATTATGTTCACATATTCTTTAGAAGTGGAAGCAAATATGATGGCAAGTGGAAAGATGAAACAAAGAGACATTGACAGGAGGAAAACAAGAGAGGAAAATTTTCCTTCCACTTCTTATTCTGCAACTGATATTAAATTTGAAATGATGTTGAATACAATGGAGAAGTTAATGGATAGATTGACTGTGGAAAATAGAGAACAAGCTGATCCTCAAATCAGAAATCCGAATTTTAGAAGGCCAAATTCTCCTATGCCTCCACAAAACAGGCAAAGAGATATGAGAAACCCAAGGAATCAAGAAGAACAACAGATTTGACCACCTTTCCTTGAGAATTATGTTACATATGAAGAGGATCCTGCTGAGAATGAAATTCATATTTTTGGGGAATTAGATTCAGAGATATATCTTACTGAAGAAGAACATCACATGTTTGCACAAGAAGATGGAAATGAAGAATTTGAAAGGGAATCAGAGCAGTATCAGCGGGGTTATTTGCATGCTATGGATTATGTACAGAGGAAGATTAGATTGAGAAACAGAGAAGTCATTATAAATAAAGGGAGGCTAAGTCCAAATCAGCCTTCCACAAGTTCATTAAATACAGAAAAAGGAAAGGAAATACAAAAAGAGTCTGTTGTAAATAAAGAAGTTGAAAATGAAGTACAGAAAGCAAAAGGATTGAAACAAGTAGCACCAATAGATGTAGAGAAAGTTAATTCTACTTTTAATTTGCAGAATGAACTTTCTAAGCTAAAAATCTCTGTTCCTTTTAATGAATTGTTGAGAAATAATGAGTACAGAGATACAATAATAAAGATTGTTAAAGGTCAAGGAGAATTTCAATCAGACATTTTAGAGTTGACAAATGACAATCCTGCTATTTCATTTGGGTCAAAATTTGAAAGTATAAATGATGAAGAAGTTCCTCCTTTTTATTTGAGTTTGAATGTGCATGATATGGTGGTACATAATGCAATGTTAGATTCAGGTGCATCACATAATCTAATGCCAAAAGGAGTAGTTCAAAGTTTGGGACTGGAAGTGACAAGACCTTATAAAGATTTGTATTCCTTTGATTCTAGGAGGGTGAAGTGTCTTGGATTAATTAAAGATATGGCAGTAACTTTGAATAAATTGCCAACTAAAACAATAGTAATGGATGTGGTAGTGGCAGACATTCCACCAAAATTTGGGGTGTTGTTATCAAGGTCTTGGACTTCAAATTTTAAGGGTAACTTGCAAATGGAAATGTCATATGCCACTATTCCTATCCAAGATGGGAGTAGGAGGTTGTATAGTGAGAAAATAACTCCTTATGTAGTAAGCAATTAATATAGACTTGATATTCATCATATATATGCTTTTGATACTTATTTGGGTTCTTCTATTTTCTTTAATGATATTATCCTGTGTGATTTGGAGTCTACGTTGCAAATGAAATCTGAAAATAATGAAGAGGGAATGATAAAACAAAATGCTTTGGAAAAGAAACAAAAAAGAGATGGTTTATGGACTATGTATTTTGATGGATCTGTGGCAAAGGTTGGCACTGGTGCTGGTGTATATATAATTTCTCCTATGAGGGATTTTAAAGCTCTGTCATATAAGTTAACATTTGAATGCACGAATAATGTGGCTGAATATGAAACTCTGTTACTTGGGTTGCATGCATTGAAGGATCTAGGAGCACAAAGGATAAGAGTTTTAGGATATTCTGAGCTTGTGATAAACCAAGTGAATGATAGTTATCAAACTAGACATCCTTGGATGAGAGCTTACAAAAATGAAGTATGGGATATGTTTGGTAATTATTTTATAAAACATAGAATTAAGGTGATTCCAAGATATGAGAATACAGTAGCAGATTCTTTGGCAGTTGCTGCTGGTAAATTCAAAACTCCAAGTGTTGGTCAAAAAGAGTATCAAGTAGATATTGTAAATAGACCATCTATACCTGATAATTCTAAATATTGGCAGGTATTTGAAGATGACATGCAGATAAAAATATTTTTGGATCTATCTGGAGAATTTGTAAACACTCATATTGATGCTGAAAACGATGACAGTGAAAATTTCCAAGAGGTTGAAGAAAAAGAAGAAGAAAAGACCAGTACTGAAAAATTGAAGGGAACTTTAGGAGGAAAGGATATCATTCAATTGAAAAGCAATTTTATACCAAGAGGTTTGATTCCTTTAGAGAAACTTTTTTATCAGAATGATGTTGCTAAAGAACCGAAAGTAAAACCGGCTGATAACGCTATTGAAGATAGAAATATTGGTACTAAAGAGAATCCTAAGATTGTAAAACTGTCTAAAAATTTTCCTGCAAAAGAAAAAGAAGAATATGTGAATTTAATGAAAAAGTATACAAATGTGTTTGCTTGGAGTTATGAAGACCTTAAGGAACATGATACTTCAATAATACAACACACTATTCCAATTAAACCTGGAGAAAAGCCTTTTAGACATAAGCTCAGAAGAATAAATCCAAAATTGCTACTAGTTATTGAGAAGGAAATTAAAAAATTATTTGATGCCAAAATTATTGTGACTTTAAGATTCTCAAGATGGGTTGCTAATTTAGTTCCTTTTAGAAAGAAAAATGGAGAAATAAGGCTTTGCATAGATTTTAGGAATTTGAATAAGGTCTCCATGAAAGATAATTATCCTTTTCCGAAGATGGATCATATTTTGCAGAAAGTGGTTGGAGTTGAAAGAATTTCTATGATTGATGGCTTTTCTGGATACAATCAGATTAAGGTGTTACTTGAAGATCAAGAGAAAACTAATTTCACCATGCCATGGGGCACCTTTATGTATGCAAAAATGCCTTTTGGTTTGATGAATGCAGGGGCTACCTTCCAGCGTGCCATGGATATTTCTTTTGCAGGAGAAATAGGCAAATTTGTGGTCATTTATATGGATGACATCATAGTTTATTCAAGGTCTGATAGGGAGCATATTCATCATTTGGAAAAAAAAATCATAAAATGCAGGAAATTTGGTATATCATTAAATCCCAAGAAATCAAATTTCGCATTGGAAGAAGGAAAGCTGTTGGGCCACATAATCTCAAAGGATGGAATAAAGATTGATCCTGAAAGATTCAGTGCGATTTTGAAAGTGGGAGAACCAAGAAGCAAAAAGGAAATACAGTCATGCTTGGGACAGGGGAATTTTTTAAGAAGGTTCATTCCCAGTTTTGCTGAAATATTAATGAATATCACAAATATGTTGAAAAAGGGTCACGAGATAAAATGGATAGCGGAGGATAAAAAATATTTTAAAGAAATTAAACAAGCTATTTCGGAGGATCCTGTGTTGGTGAGACTAGATTTCACTAAATATTTTTTAGTATTTTCTTATGCTTCAGAACATACTATTGCTGTAGTTTTGTTACATAAAAATAATGAGAATATGGAGCAACCCATAGCCTTTTTCAGTAAGATGTTGAGATATGGAGAGTTAAAATATGATATTATGGAGAAGCAAGCATATGCTTTGGTTAAAGCATTGAAATATTCCAGGGTGTATATTCTTCACTCACTTATAATTGCTCATGTTCCAACCACTGCAGTAAAAGGGATTCTCCCACAACCTGACCCAGAAGGAAGAAGGTAAAAATGGATAGCGACATTGCTGGAGTATGACATAGAGATTAGACCTAATAAGTTGATTAAAGGGAAAGGATTGGAAAAAATGTTGACAGATTCAAACTGTCAATCCTTATAGCTCAATTTCGTATCTAGTCAATTTCATCAGTTGAATACAGGGATGGAGGTAATGATTGACTTCACTACATATCCATGGTATTCTGATATTGTTCATGTTATTCAAAATTTACAAGCTCCTGCAAGATTGAATAAAACAAGAGCAATATCGGTAAAGTTGAAAGCTGCTAAGTTTTGTATTATAAATCAATATCTTTATTGGAAGGATCCTAAAGGTGTGTTACTTAATTGCCTTTTAGAAAATGAAGCCCAACATACAGTAAAAGAATTTCTTAAGGGAGATTGTGGAGGACATCATTCTTGGAAGGTGACTGTAAACAAAATTTTGAGATCAGGTTTCTATTGGCCGACATTGTTTTCAGATGTGTACAAAGAAACTAGCATATGTCATCAATGTCATATTTTTAATGGTAAAATAAAGGTAATTCCCCTTCCTCTTAATCCAATAACAGTAGAATCTCCTTTTCAGCAGTGGGGTTTGGATTTCATTGGAGAGATCAACCCGAATTCTTCAGGACAACATAAATGGATTCTAACAGCCATATATTATTTCACAAAATGGATAGAAGCAATTCCTACTAGGAGAGCAACTGAGAAAGTAATTATGGATCTTCTTGAAGAGAATATATTAGCAAGGTTTGGGTGCCCCAGAAGAATAGTGACTGATAATGCAACAGCTTTTAAATCCAAGAAGATGATTAATTTTTGTCATAAATATCATATCAGCTTAAATCATTCAACTGCTTATTATCCACAGGGAAATGGATTGGCCGAGTCTTCTAATAAAAGCCTGGTAAGGATTATAAAGAAGTTGTTAGAAGACAACAAGAGATCTTGGCACACCAAACTTAAGTATGCTTTATGGGCTAACATGATTAGTACTAAAAGAGCGATTGGAATGTCTCCTTTTCAATTGGTATATGGAACCGAAGTTATATTTCCAGCATCATTGGGTGTTCTAGTTATGAGATATTTTCAGGAGCAAAAAGAAGAAACAAACCACATGCAGAGAAGGATAAACCAAATCATTGAATTAGAAGAGAAAATGAATAAACCCTATGATAAAGTGCAGACACACCAAGAAAAAATTAAAAATACTTTTGATCGAAGGGTGAAAGAAGAACAGTTCCAAATTGATGACCTGGTGTTAAAATGGGATGCTCCTAAAGAAGATAAACATGGAAAATTTGATCACATGTGGGTAGGTCCTTATGTTATTACAGGTCACAGAGGGGAAAATGCATTTCTTTTGGAATATCTGAATGGGGTTTCTTTGGAGAGTAATCCTATCAGTGGAATATTTTTGAAGCATTACTTGTCCTAAGGTGGAAGGTAAAATTTGTACCATAGTTTGTAAATATTTGTTTTCTTGAAAGTAGTACAAATGGTGAAGCGAATATTTTTGAAGCCCAGAGTGAAGGCCCTAAGATTTAGGAGGTAAACCATTTTTCTTTATTTTAAGAAGAAATATATCAGATAAAAAGTAAAAAGTTTGGAAGTTTAGATACAAAGATTAGAGATAGGCACCTGATCTACGAGTTCTTTGATACCTCAAAGGGAGGATATCATCCCCAATTGGAGCCAGTTGTTAACACCTCTATGTTGAACAGTTGAGGAAGAGGTATGATTGAGGAAAATAAAAGGATACATAAATTTGAAAGGTTTAATAGTTTTCATTCCATTATTAAATTGTGCAAAATGGTTAATTTGGCATGCAATCCGAAGGTGTAAAGCAATTGGGGTGAAATCTATGGTTTAAAATGGATCCGCTAGGTAAAGATGCGCAGGAGATAAGTTATGTGGAGAAGAGGATGTGGTTGACAAAGCTTAAAGATCAATAGTTATGGAATAAAGCAAACAAAATCTACGGCGGAGGGACAGTCCGCTGAATACAGATGCACACTTGAAAAAATTAAAAAGGCTAGTGGAATGTGTACAACCAATCTCAATCCAACGGTTTAATCAAAAAGTGAAAAATCATCGACGATCATTATTGGTTGCAGAGGGTAAAGTTATGAGATGGTTAAAAGGGAAAGGTGTTAGCGGAATGTAAACCATGTTCCACATGGAAAATTGAAGTGAATTCCATGGAGAAAAGTAGTTAGGGAAAAACTGCTTGATGAGGGCTCCGAAAAGGACCGTCACATAAAGGTAAAGTTGACTTGGTTTAAAAAATCATTTCATTTGTGTGCTGCAGGAAAAAGGAAGGAGACAGTCCACCATCTTTCCAAAGTCAAATTTTACATGTTTACAATCATATGTAAATCTTAAAACACTTACACTTGGTTCAAAGAGTTGCTGCCATTGTTCGTTATGGAAAAGGAACAGGGTTTAGGAGTTTTATGAAGAGTTTTGGATGAAAGGGAGGAATTTTTTGTTGATAGGGAAAGAAACGTATGTGACCCTGTTTTATGAATTGGAAATGTATCAGTCTCGAAGGAGCGGTTGTGGCAGTGTAATTTGCAGGGAAATGATGTTCTGAATATCTGCAGTTCTTTTTCATATTATTTTGCTATTGAGAAAACCTTACCATTTCCTAAATTTGTTGAATGGTGTGCAAATAGTTATTCCCCCTCCGAAAGAGTTGTCATGAGTCATACCACGTCCAAAATACTTTGTAAGGTTGATGCAAAAGTCGTTCGCAGAATACTGAACCTACCTGATAATTTCCCTGATAATAGTGAGTCTTTGAATGAGTCGGTCTTAGTTGAAATGTATAAAAGTTGTAAAACCAAAGTTAGATGCCAATTTTTGTCCAGTATTTTGAAAGAAGGTCAGTCATTCGAAGGAATTTTTCTGCCATATAATGTTAACATTTTCAAAAAAGAGGTACAGATGGTTATGTCTTTAGTCAACCAAATTCTAGGTTTAGATGATGATATTCATATCAGCAAAGTAGTTTTAGGTTTCTTATTGAGAATAAGTTCAATTGAGCCCGAGTCCCATTTAATCCATTGTTTCAATCTAGATGAGTATTTGGCTGAAGTTCTCAATGTCCAATTGGTTGAATTTCCCAAAGTTAGGTTTTTTAAATATCAGTCATACCTACTAAATATGTTTTTGTGTTCAAATGTGTTGAAATTGCAATTCTTGTCCACCATTTTCTCTCCAGATCTTCCAAAACAAATCAATATGTTTGAGTTTGTAAATATAATTATGGATGAGATGTATAAGTTGTTGTTTGATGATGTATTACCAAGGGTGTTAGAAGAAATGAAACTCATGCTACAGTCTTCCTTAGAGGATAGAATAGGGGACTGGTTCTTATATAAAGATTTTACTGTTTTGAGGGTGTATGGATTCACTGGGGAACCATACAAGCTACCTGTTTTTCTTACTCCAAGATTATTTGCACTTGAGTTTATGAGGCAAAGATTGTGTGCAGAAGAAGATCATTTTGAGGCGTTGAAAAAGTCTTCAAATGTTAAATTTCCTCTTAAAGTTGGTCTGTTTATTTTCAAAAACAAAAGTGCCATGTTGGTTATAGAAAAGTTATTAGAAGTTATGGATTTCCAAAAGGAGCAAAGAATTAATTATGATCCACATCACTTAATTTCTCAGAGAAAGTAGTCAAACAAAAATAAACCATTCGATCATCAAGTTGTCAATGGTTTAGATAAAATAGCCAATTTTTCTCATTTTGAAGAAAGTTTAAGAATTGATGAGGGTAGCAGCAATGAGTCGATTGCAGCAGTTCAAGCGCCTGATAATCCTAGCATTTTGAGTAAGAGGAGTCTTTATGAGACTGAGAGTATGGATGTGGATGAAAACATTTCATATAAAAATATCAAAACATACTCTCAGGATGATCAAGTTTCAGAAGAAATAATTTCAGAGGATTCAAAGAAAATGGTTTTGTTCCTAAAGAAATCTGTACAGATACATCAGTATTCCTTTGGAGGAGAAGGTAGTGCAGAGCCCAATTCATGTTTCAAATCCAGAGCTGATTTAGTGTCAAGTTATGCTGAAAAACAAATGCAGTCATCAGAGGAAGCCAGAAATTTGATTCCTCAAGTTAGAAGTCTAATGAATCAAAAGACATCATTGATTTCTACTCGAGATGTGGAGAGAAATACCTTGAATTTTGTTGTGGTTAATGATAAAAAAGTATCTGAGATGGAAGTGAAGTTAGATAAAATTAGTGTTCCCAATAATATACAAATCCATAAGCAGACTGGAGATGTTATATATTCCGATTTATTACATGCAATTATGAAAGTTAACAAATTACAGGTCCTTGTAGATAAAATGGAAGTCCAATTGAAGCATGAGAAAGCAGAAAATAAAGAAAATCTGATCCAGATTAAGAAGTTACAGGGGGATGTTATAAGCTTCGGAAACGAACCAGGAAATGTACAGGCAACCAAAAATCTTTTAGAAGAAAAGGATAATACCATCCAGGTATTGAAAAAGAAGCTTAAAATCCCAAATATTGAACATGCTTAGTCCCCAGAATTATTTACATTGTAGGAAGAAAAAGATAAAGTTTATCAAGAGATGATGGATTACAAAGGCAAAGAATTGAAACTATACGAGGAAAAAAATAGATGGGAAGTGGAAAGAGTTGAATTGATGACCCAGATTTTGAAGTTAAAAAAAGATCAGAATGATGAACAGGAAATTATGGAAGAGTTGATGAGTCAAACTCCTATTGACACAGATTTATCTCTTGTGAACATTGAAAAACCGTTAAGTGAATTTTTTGCAGATGATCTGTTAGTTCCTATGTCACAGGTAAGTTTGAAGGACGTGGAAATCAAAGAATTAAAGGAAGAAAATGAAAAGATTAAATCAGAATTGGATAGAATCATTGAAGAGAATAATAAAACATTAAATGATAAAAGCCAGTTACATAAAAAGTTTAATGAGTTGAGGGAAAGAAGTATAGGAAAAGCTCCTCTACAAGGAGCTAAACATTGAATTTAGGATACATTATCTGTGGAAATCACTAAGTTTAGACACTATTTAAATTTTATTGATTATCAAAGTGCATAAGTCAATTTAGCTACTCAAAGACTGAAGTTGGAAAATGAGACCATGGAAAAGAAGCCTCTAAATACAGCTCAGAATGCTTTACATTTTTTGAATTCTCTAACATACCAAAAGTTGCAGGACATCATAATTAAGGATAGAGTAGCTATTTTTCTATGGGAAAAGAAATTTATTAACAAACATCAGCTCATGAAGGTGGTACAGGATAAAGCAAATACAATGTCTTCACAGATAAGGAATTTCAAGCTTGCTTTCAAGGATTTATTTGAAGACAACCTCGTTGCTTTCTGGGACGATGAAGGAGGATTGTTTTCTCAGGAACATTATCACAGTCTGCTAGTGCAAAATCGCATGGACCATTCCAAGTTTGAATATTTGGTTAAAGGGCTGACTAGAAAGATCATTGTAGAAAAATTGACAGAGGATTTCAAAGTATTGCAGAAATTTTCAATCATTAGAAGAGGATTTCCCACAGTATCTTATGAATCCTATGTGGATCTGGAGGTATCCATTAGAGAAATGATAGAATATGACACACCAAATGCGGAACAATGGAGGATCGTGGAAAGATTCGGGAAGACCAAGTATATACTTCATCCTTGAAAACAGGTGTCGCGCGTCGTGGAGCTACTCATTCAGGATACCCTGCAGTCACGAAGTTGATTATAATCAAACGATCTGTTATTAGAATCAAAGCATGTATTTTTATTCCTAGTTGTTAGGGATACAATTACAAAAACTTTGATTAATAGATTATTTGGTTATTTGATCTTCTTGGGAAGAAGTTATCCTTGTATATATTTGAATTTATTTGATGTATTGGGGGTTGGAACCCATATGTTTTAGACTGATATTTTTGAGAACTTATGATTTTTGAATGAAATAACAAAGCCAAAATGCTAGTGAACCTTCAGAGATTCCTGTGTCGTTCATGTTACAGTTTGTGCCTTATTTCCATGTTATTGTCTTCTTAGTGTTTACTTTCCATTTTGTTTTCTTCATATATAAAACGTAGTGTTGAATAGTTTCAGAATTCATACTTGTTATTCTCTGGCTATTGTCTCAGATATTTCGCAAATATTTTTGCTAAAGTTGATATGGAATTCATCCCGTGATGCTCTATATTAATGGATTGTTCATGTTTCTTTCTTATTCACCTGAAAATCAATGAATGACTGTGACTAAATGGTTATCTTGCCTTTGTTGAGATCCCGTGTATGAAATATTTGTATTATATTTATCTATTTGACTCCATTTCCCAATGGTATATGTGTTGTTTCAACCATCTACTTGATTTAAAATATTGATTTCATATATCTGGCCTTGTTAAATTTATATGTGAGAGATCCCTCTCTAGAAAGAAAAGCCAGTTTCTTTCTGAAGTGGTTTTTGCTATTACCTTGAGATTACCTTCCACAATTTTTGGTATATTTTGAGTGCTAACAATAGGATTGTGTTATGCTCCATATTCAGTCTCCTTTTTGTGGTATTTTGCATGTTTGACTATTAATTTTGTGAGTGTAATTGATCTACATCTTGGGATTAATTTTCACATGGTATCAGAGCCTTGATATATCAGTTTCTTTCCTTTTCTATTTCTATTACAGGTTTAAAATCACTGACTAGGAGCACATTCTGCAGGTTGAAGGAAACGATTGCTAAGATATGGACCAATCACAAAGGATCATCTTGACTCCATTCAATTTATTCGAATGGAAAGCTGAGATGGATATTTTGTTGAGATCCAAAGGCCTCTACAGGGTTACCATGGCAACTAAGGCAGATCCCAATGCAACTATAGAGAAAATTAAATGGCACAATAAGAGGGATGAGGCCTATGGCCTTTTGTGCTTGATCATTTCAAGAGACCTCCTCTTCCATCTTGATGGATTGACATCACCAAATGAGGTTTCAGAGAAGCTTGAAAACCTTTTTGGAAAGACAGATGAAATGAGAGGACATCAACTCGAGAATGAGCTAATCTCATTGAGTCCCAGTAGCTTCAAATCCGTGCAAGTCTACTTTTCAAAGTTTAAGGCCCTAGTTCTAAAGTTAGAATAGTGTGGAATCAAAAAGAAGGAAGAGCAACTAGTATTGACCATACTTTCGAAGCTTGGTCCTGAATACATAGTGTTTGTTTCGACCTTCCATGCCACCAAATTGATAGCACGAGCTTGGAATATGCCTAAGCTTGTTGACTTCATGGAATCCCTCACCTAGGAGCAAGATAAATTGGTAATGATGGGAACCATCAAACCTTCCAAAGACCAAAATTTGGTTGCTATAGATTCGAGGGTGGATTCAAATGGCAAGAAGAAAGCCAAAAATCCACCCGAGAAAAAGAGAGACAAGTCAAAGTCTCAAGAGGAGTCCTAAAGATCCAAGAAGAACCTACAGAAGAAGAAGAACAAAGGTGAAATGAGCAAGTGCACATACTACAGTAAAGGTTATCATCCTGAGAGCTCTTGTATGAAAAATCAAATTGACATGTTGACCCAACTCCTGGAGAAGAACAAAATCTCCCTTCTTGAATGCACAAGAAAGAGTAAAGGAGGATCAAATTCAAATGATAAGGAGAGAGTACATTCCTTGGTCTCCAACACTTCAAGATCATCCACCTTCATCATTGATTGTGGAGCTTTTAGAAATATAGTTTCAATAAGAAAGACTTTATCCTCTATTGATGATTCAAAAGGTACAAATTTTTTTTTAGGAGATGATTCTGTTACTAATAGTATGGGGAATGGTAGGATTGATAAATACCATTGTTCCTTCAATTATGTGTTGTATGTCCCAGGTATTGCTGCTAACCTCTTGTCAGTGTATCAGATGACCCACATTGGGTCTCCTAATAAATTCATATTCTCTCCAAATTAGGAATTTGAAATCACAAATATTTTGAATGGTAAATTCATAGAAAAAGGTGTTGTGGATCACAAGTAGAAGGTATACAATTTTTCCCATTTCCTACCTTTCTCAAACCACTCAGATATTCTCACTCATGCTAATGAAGCAAACAAGATTTGGCATGAGAGATTTGGCCATATTAACTACAACTATCTTTCATATTTGAGTGACAAATACATGTTCATATGGTTACCAAAGATAAAGTTTTATAAGGGAGTCTGCCAAGGTTGCATCCTAGGAAAACACCCAGAGCACAAGTATGAGAGATATATTCATGAGAGAACCTCTACACCCCTTGAGTTAATCCACAGTGACATTGTTGGTCCATTCCCGCATATGTCCATGATTCAAGCCAAATATGCATTAACCTTCATAGATTACTTTTCCAATTATTGTTGGGTCTACTTCCTAAAACATAAGTCTAAAGTTTTTGACCTCTTCTAGGTCTTTCGAGCCTTGGTTGAGAAACAGTCTCAGAGGGGACTCAAGATCCTCAGATCTGAAAATGGTGATGATTATGTCAAGTATTAGTTCATCCATTCTTATGAAGATGCAAGTATCCATATGCATCATTATATTCCCTACACACCTCAGCAAAATGGTGTTGCTGAGAGGAATAATATATCACTCAAGGAGATGGAAACTTGCATGACGGAGTCTAAAAATTTGCCACCAAAGTTTTGGGCTAAAGCTATAAACTATGCATCCTATATCCAGAACAGGGTGCAACACAAGAAATTTGATGGAATCACTCCTTTTGAAGCTTGGAGTGGGCACAAGCCAGATGTGACCCATTTCAGGATTTTTCGCTCAAAGGCTTGGGATAGAATTCCAACTAAAGAGAGGAAAGATTTGCAACCCAAAAGCCAAGAGTGAATATTTGTTTGGTATTATAAAGATTCAAAAGGGTACAATTTGATCAACTTGAGCACTCAAAAATATTTCATTGAAAGGAGTGTTCAGTTTGAAAAAGAGCCTTTAGCGGCAATAGAAGTTGGAGAGTACTCTTCATCACCACAACCACTTGTTAGATTTTTATCATTTAATCAATTTGATCTTAGGATCTTATCTGAGAGAATAACATGCACAACAATAAACACAAGAGACAAGAGACACAAAGAATTTTCCTCGAGGAAACCCTAACGGAGAAAACCCTGCAACTTCCTCAGAGATAGAATGAGCACCAATGGCAGAAGTAAAACCCAAAAATAGAAAAGACGATCTCCATAGCTTGTTCTCTCCTTCACAATTGAGAGAGCTTATCCTCTCTCACTCATGCACCCCAGTGAGTGAGTGTGTGTGAGATAAATAGAGAGACTCACTCTCTATTTATATTCTTTCATTCACTTAATGTCCACTTCAACATGCCAGCCCCACTTAACAATTACTTACTAGAGTTGAATCTCTAGGAGAGTCTAATAACCCTAGTACCCCACAATTGTGTGGAATTTTTCCTCCGATCAACAAGGAGGGATAACCTTGACATAATTGTGGGGACTATTGCCCCAACTTACAATGGAGGGTTAACCTCAATGATTTTACATGACTTGTTTACATTATTGAATCTCCCAATCGAAACAACGGGGGCATGACATGACTCAATTACATTATATATACTTCCCAGAATAAACATCGGGGTATAATACATAAGATATACAAGTGAATATATTCTGAAGTTACAAATACATCAACACTCCCTCTTAACTAGGAAGTTATTCTCTCGACACAATTTATCAGCACAAGTCTTCTTCACTGTATCATATGGATCATCATCAAGTCATTTTCATCTTCAAGTCATCTTCATTGTCAAGTCATCTTCATCAAGTCTATATCATCACTGGATCATCATCGAGTCTGGATCATCACTTGATCTAGAGCATCACTGGATCATCATCAAGTCTAGATAATTACTTGATCTGGATCGTCATCGGATCATCATCATCATTATTGCTTCTTCTATCTCAATCAAATGGTGCTATATATTCATTCTTCTTGTTACAGGAAGTTCTACAGAGCCAACCCTTTTTCATGTTGGTTGTAGGCCTAGCCTCCATGTAGGTCTTCATCGACAAAGCCAGCCCTTTTTCATGTTGGATGCACATCTACAGAGCCAGTCCTTTTTCATACTGGATGTATCATCACATAGCTATTCCTTTTTCATAGTAGATGTGGCATCTACACAGAGCTAGTCCATTTTCATACTGGATGTCTCATAACAGAGCTAGTACTTTTTCATACTAGATGTGGGATCTACACAGAGCCAGTCCTTTTTCATACTGTATGTGTCATCACAGAGCTATTCCTTTTTCATACTAGATGTGGGATATACACAGAGCTAGTCCTTTTTCATACTAGATGTGTCTTCACAGAGCTAGTCATTTTTCATACTAGATGTGGGATCTACACAGAGCTAGTCAATTTTCATACTAGATGTGTCTTCACAGAGCTAGTCCTTTTTCATACTAGATGTGGGATCTACATAGAGCTAGTCCTTTTTCATACTAGATGTGTCTTCATGGAGCTAGTCCTTTTTCATACTAGATGTGGGATCTACACAGAGCTAGTCCTTTTTCATACTAGATGTAGGATCTACACAGAGCTAGTCCTTTTTCATACTAGATGTGTCTTCACAGAGCCAACCCTTTTTCATGCTGGATGTGGGATCTACACATACATCTGACAATGGAAGGAACCAATCCTCTCACCATGTCACAGCTCTTACATCTGACCATGGAAGGAACCAATCCTCTCACCATGTCAGAAGGGCACATGAAATCATCACTTCCATTTGGAAGGAACCTCGATCTAGAGAACACCAAGCTTCTCCCTGAAGTACTCAAACTTCACTCTAGCCATTTCTAGCATAGAATCACATCAGGGATGATTAAATCTAAGGATATCCTGCAAGCTTCACCAAGACCGATTATATCCAAGGACAACCTGCAGGACTATTTACATCTGAGCAACCTACGAGATTCACTAGGATTTATGCTCAGATAACCTGTCTCACAAACTATGCTAGAACTCCCTCTTTCGAGAGATATCGATCTGGATCACAAACTGGAGCTTCACTGCTCCTGTCTGCATCATACTAAAATGCAATTCATATCAATCAAATCAAATAGTAGTTTTCAAAAGAAACATACTATCTCCCAAATCATAAGTGGCAACATATTTTGCCTCGGTTGTACTTAGCGCCATGCAGGACTCCATCCTGTCAAACCAAGAGATCACACCTAATCTCATACTGAAGTAGCACCTCAAAGTGCTCTTCCTATCAATGGCACTGCATGCCCAATATGAATCCACATAACCCTCCAGGTTAATCTTTTGATTCACCTCATACTTGAGCCCATAATCAACTGTACCCTTCAACTACCTTACTGCATGCTTTGTAGCCATCAGGTGAACATGTCTCAATGTGTTCATAGCAAAGCAAGTATTTGGTCTTGTATTCATCAGGTACATCAAGGAATAAATCATTTGATGATACATCATGGAATCAACTGACTTTGATGAAGCAACACATAATAGCTTCAGGTTCGATGCCATGGGTGTGGTCATGGCCTTGCGGTCCATCATCCCAAACCTCTTCAATATCTCTACTGCATACTTCCCTTGTACCAGGGGGATTCTGCCACACCTCCATGCCTATAAAGTAGTGCATCATATCCAAGTCCTTCATCTCGAACTGGGAAGCAAGTCTTCTTCTTGCAAATTTAATGAGTTCCTCTTTTTTTTCAAGAACAAGTCATCGACATATAATAGGAGCATCATTGGTCTTCAACCTTCAATCTTGAAGCAAAGGTTGGATCCTCTTTACTCTCAGTAAAGCCTAGAGTCATAAGTAATCTCTCCATCCTATCATACCATGTCAAACCTTAGGATATTCTGCAGTCACTCCCTCTAAAGCGGAGCATCATTATCCCTCTATCTTTCATACTCTATGCATTGAAACATTATGTACCGAAGTGACAAGTAGCTTCCTCTGCTACTAATATTCTATGTATCCATCTAGGATCATTGGATACCAAGATCCTCCATATTGAACTTTTTTCAAAAGTTCTTCTCGCACCCATCTATGAGCTTGTCATCCTCTATAGACTTTCATAGTCAACCTTGTAGCAAAGGTTCAAGTCTTCATCAAGCTCCTCATGTATGTGTTATCCCATGGGTGTCTTCTGAGCTCGTACAAGGCCTTCTTTCATTTGCGCACATGATTCTTCCTGTCATGTGTATTTCTAGTGGTTGCAAATGTCTCTTTGTATTCTATGCCTCATGCTACGAATCTTCCCTTGTATCCCATGATGTTTCCATATACTACATGATGGAACTACAAACTTCTCTTTATGTATCGATACTGCATCCTAGACATCATTCTTCTTGAACTAGTCTTCCCTTTATTCTTAGCTACTTCTTGGAAGATTCTTCATCAATGATGTCGCTCAACAGTGTTACATAACTACACCGTGTCTAAGATCTCTTCTTTGAAAGTATCATCATATTATTCTTCATCTTGGATCCTTTATTGAACTTTCATCACTTGTTCTTCAAAACAAGTCTCGTCCTTCTTTGCTTGTAGGTGATTGTACACGATCTTTCCTACAAGTCAAAAGCATTTGTATGGTTAGAAATATTTCATAAGGCATATTCATAATGGCAAATTCTTATGCATAAATATATGATCATGCAACTATTTTAGCCAATAGAACATTCATCCATATCTCACGGAAACTTTCTAGATGCCTTCCATATCTACCAAGACAACATTGAGATTTTGCACTAATCCAATATGTCAGCAAAGAGGTTTCATTCTAGATAAGTAGCAATGGAGAGTTGTATAGCACCATGAGCTACTTACCCATCACATGCATATTAGTAGTATACTGCCATTAATGCAAACATTCTATCAGGCATAATACATCAACTGAATATAAACAAATTGCATAACAAAAACAACATCATGACAATTGAATACTTATCTTTATTTGTTTCGTGGGTAGACTCCTTCTTGAGCCTTCAGCTTCATCATCTTCTTCATTCATAATAGCATCGTTTCTTATCCAAATGCTAAGATGGATAATAGTTTCTTCAAGAGTTGAGTCCTTCATATTCCTCATCACTTGAGGTATCTTCTTTGGATGGTGAGAGCTTTATCTTCAGTTTCTCCCATATTCTCTTCTCTTATTATGAGTTGAGCTTCTTCTTCTTCCCAGAGTCTGCTGAAAGTAATCACTTCCTTCTGGCACACATTCCTCGCATGAATGAATCCCATGATCCTGGGATGCCATTCAAGGTGGCTATCACCACTTCTATATTTTCCACTTCTTCTTCTACTCCTACAAGTTGTTCTTTGATTTGAGAGACCCTCGTAAAGTATGACTGTATGATCTCTGCATTTTGGATCTTCACATTCTACAACTGTTTTCTCAAAGTCATCTTCTGATTTATGTTCTTCCCTTCAAATAGCTTGGTCAAGGAGTAAAACATCTCTTTCAGTGTCTATAGGGAAGACACTTATGGTATAAGGTGATCCGTGATTGAATCAGCAATGATCTTCTTGACCTTGACCAAGTTCTTCTTGTGTAAGGCTTTTAGCTTCATCTCCCTCTGGAACTGGAACCTCTCTACTTATGTAGGTGTCCAATTCATTTTCTTCAAAGAGATCATATACTTCCATGCTTGGAAGTTGTCAACTTCACCAAGCTTGTCATCAAGCTGATGTGATAGATCACTTTGAAATGAGAACCTCAAATGAAAATAGCGATAGATTAGATCTTACCGATTTGAGGTGTCCGTCCTGGTTCCGGAGCTAGCTGATTTAGGGTTTGTCAGAGAAACACTAATTTTCAAGACTTGAAATATTTCAGATATAATTGGATAGAAATATAGACCTCTTCAAAGTAAGTTGTTTAATGTACTCATTTTTTGAAAACAGTGGAGGGAAGCTCCCGGAACAGGAAGTCGTAGTTTACCAATTTCTTTTGCAGAAATATCTGATACTGTTTCTACGGTATCTATGAAATTAATTCTCTTCTGTGTCTAAAACTTCGTATTGAGGTAGTATCACCTTTCCCTATCCCAACACCATAGGTTTCATCAGAATTTGTTTCACCAATTGGGACTTATGATCATTTTCCCAAGGTGACCTTTTTTAGGACTATTCGGCATAGCGAAGTTGTATGGACTTCCACATGTCACTTTTTCATATTCAGGGTCTGAAACTTCTACCAAAGAAAGTACAGTCTGTTTCCTTTCTGGAACAGCTTCAGAAATTTCATTTGGACCTTCGTAGACCGAGATATAGAAATTCTCCCTAGGTGTCCTGTTTAGAGATGAATACTAGAAGAGGCTGGAACCCTAACTTGGAGGGATCATATCTCCTAGAATATAGTGAATATGAGTCTAAACTTTGGACATAGTGTAAATATGGATTTTATATTCAGCATAGGAAAGTTTCAGCTCCTGAACTTTCTCCAATCCTGCGATATAGTGAATGTACCAACACTTATCAATTTTAGTATTTTAGGGTTTTTTCGGCTCGGGGTCAAACTAGGGTTTGACTTTCATGGAGTTATACCCAACCAAAAATCTTGACCTAGGTCTCTAAAATTCGATTTTGATGAGGAGAGACATCCTATGTTGGGCTCACTCAAAATTTATTCTTCTGTAAAAATCCCTAATTTCTCGCACCAAAAACTGAAAATGCCCGAAATCGAATTCCACTTCGAGAGAAAGATGCACCCTTCAATGGAGAGTAAGCCTAGCATACTTTTGCTGATGGATTGTGGAGAGAGACCCAAAAATTAAGAAGCCCTACCTTCTACAGCTGCACAATGTCTTCTTCTCAGGTTAGCTCTAATACCATGTTATATTTTTAGCATTTAAGCAATATGATCTTAGGATCTTATCTGAGAGAATAACATGCACAACAATAAACATAAGAGATAAGAGACACAAATAATTTTCCTCGGGGAAACCATAAAGGATAAAACCCCACAACTTCCTCAGAGATATAATGAGCACCAATGGTAGAATTAAAACTCAAAAATAGAAAAGACAATCTCCACAGCTTGTTCTCTCTTTCACACTTGAGAGAGATTCTCCTCTCTCACTCATGCGCCCCAGTGGGTGAGTGTGTGTGTGATAAATAGAGAGACTCACTCTCTATTCATATTATTTTGTTCACTTAATGTCCACTTCAACATGTCGGCCCCACTTAAAAATTACTTACTAGAGCCGAAATCTCTAGGAGAGTCTAATAACCCTAGTGCCCCACAACTGTGGGGACTTTTCGCTTCGACCAACAAGGAGGGTTAACCTTGACATAATTGTGGGGACTATTGCCCCGAATTACAATAGAGGGTTAACCTCAATGATTTTACATGACTTGTTTACATTATTAAATCTCCCGATCGAAACATTGGGGCATGACATGACTCAATTACATTATAGATACTTCCTGGAATAAACATCGGGGTATAATACATAAGATATACAAGTGAATACATTCCAAAGTTACAAATACATCAACACCACTGATTGTAAGTGAAGAGACTAATGAGTTTGCTGATTCTAATATGTCTGATAATGATGATTTAATTGTAGATACTAACATTCCTACAAGACCAAAATGGGCAGCAAGGACCATTCATGCAACTGGGGAACTAGATGGGAATCCTAGTGACACTAGGAGGACTAGATCTCAATTTGAGAGTGCCCTTTGTGTGAAAGATCCACTCTTTGCTGAGAAGTGTTATTTCATGGTTGAATCTAACCCTCAGACATATGAATATGCATCAGATGATCCAATATGGAAAACACCCATGAAGGAGGAATACAGCTCGCTCTAAAAGAATGACACATGGGAACTAGTTGATCTCCCCCCAGGGAGAAAGCTAGTAAAGTGTAAGTGGGTTTATAAAACCAAATTTGCTGCTGATGGTTCACCTTTGAAATATAAGGAAAGATTGGTAGCTAAGGGATACTCACAATTTCAAGATATTGACTACAATGAGACCTTTGCACCAATGGAAAATATGGAATCCATAAGGATAGCTTTGGCCATTGTAGCTTCAAGGAAATGGGAGGTGCATCACATGGATGTGAAGTGTGAATTTCTACATGGAGATATGAATAAAGAGATTTATATGCAGAAACCTAATTTTTTGTGTCTAATCCATCTTTAGTGTGTAGGTTAAATAAATCACTGTATGGGCTAAAGCAAGCCCCCAGGGCTTGGTATGCCAAGATTGATGGCTTTCTGCTGTCACAGAATTTTGTTCGATGCAAGTCTAATCCGAATTTCTATTTGAAGTTGATACATGATTCTTTAATTATTATTGTTTTGTATGTGTATGACCTATTGATAATAGGAAGTTCAAATAAATATATTGTTTTTTTGAAGGATGCACTGAACCATGCCTTTTCCATGACAGATTTGGGATTGTTGAGTCAATTCTTAGGTCTCAAAATTTCTCAATCCTCACATGGAATCAAATTTCATTAGTCCAAGTATGCTTAAGATCTTCTCAACAAGTTCAACATGAAGGATTGCAAGCCAAGCAAGACTCCATTCCTTTCTGGAGTTAAGCTTGAAGAAGCAGGTTCTTCTCCATTGGTAAATAACACACTGTATAGGAAGTTGATTGAGTGTTTTCTTTATCTTACACATACCTGACCTGACATATATTATGCAGATAGTGTGGCTTCTAGACACATGGATCAGCCTCATGATATCCATTGGAGGGCAGCCAAGAGGATCCTAAACTTTGTTCAAGGAACAAGAACTCATGGGATTTTCTACCCAGCAAAATATGACTTAGAACTAGTTGGATTTACTGACAATGATTAGGCAGGTGAGAACACAGATCGAAAGTCTACTTCAGGATTTATGTCCATTCTTACAGATGGACCAATCAACTGGTCAAGTAAGAAGTAGATTTCCATATCACTCTCATCTATAGAGGCAGAGTATAGAGGAGATGTGAATGCAGCTACTCAATGTTTGTGGTTGTAGGGGATACTTGGAGAATGCGCGATCGAATCAGAGACTTCCACTGTCATATATTGTGACAATCAAAGCACCATTTTAATATCTCCTGATCCAGTTCAAAGACAATGAACCAAGTACATTGAGATCCATATGCACTATATCAGGTAGCTTGTGCATGATGGTACCATTTCTCTACTCTACTGCACATCTTCAGAGCAAGTAGCAGACATCTTCACCAAAGTGTTTTGTGAGAATACCTTCAGTAATATCAAATCACTATTGGGTATTGTTGATCATGTGGTGAAGAATGATTGATAACAATATTTCAAAAAAAAATTGTTCATGTCCATGTTTAAGGGAGGATTTTCCCACTGGGTTTTTTCCTCTTTCCTTGGTTGTATGGACAAGCAGTATGTAAAGGGTGACTAAGCCTTGTTGCTAGGCCATATATTTTTCTGATATTTTCACATAAATTCAGGCTTAAGTGGGGATTTTATCATAATCAAATACATAGTTACCCATAGTTGACATTAATTAATCATTTTTGTCTTATTCCTAGATTCCTAGATTCCTTACTATGCTAGTTGGCATCCACTTGCACCTACAAGTCAACAAATGCTAAAAATAGCTTAAGGGGAACTTTAGAAACATCCTGGGAAATATTCTAAACAACTATGTAGTAATTCTAGAATAGAAAATTTGCAGTTCTTCTTTTTCAGAAAAATTCCTTGCTTTTAGCAGTTTTAAGGCAAAGGGGAAAAGCTAGTCTAGGAGAAACTGTCTTGTTTTTTTCCTTAACCATCCTCATTATTTCTATCCATCCAAAATAATGGACCTGATTTATTTCCATAACTTATTATCTGGTACAGCTCACTCAGTCAATTCGTGAGCATCTTGACAGATTAGGAAAGTGATTTATGCACCTATGGGGGATTTTGACTAGTTTAGTAAGCAAGCTTAATGTCCAATTCGAATAGCATCCTTATGCTTTCAAGTATCTGATGTAATTATATATTTGTAAATCCTATTACTTGATGAAGTTGGCTGATGTACACTTATTCAATATAGGATTTTGCTATGCTCCATATTCAGTCTCCTTTTTGTGGAATTTTTGCATGTTTGACTACTAATTTTGTGAGTGTAATTGATCTACAGCTTGGGATTAATTTCCACACTTGGAACAATTTCCCAGGTTTCTTTTCTCTCAATATGATCCAATTTGTCATTCATGGATTTGATCCATTCATCATTTTTGTTGGCTTCTGTAAAATTCTTAGGTTCCACTATTGAGAGTAGGGCTTGTTCATTAAATAGTAATTGTCTCCTTGTATTGAATCCAACATCTCTATCACCTATGATTTTTGTCTCGGGATGATCCTTTTGTACTCTTCTTTATGGGTTTTTTGTATCAGATCTTGGAGAGTCTTCTTCACTTTCCTGTGTATCTTCCTCCTCTCTTTCTTCTTCTTCATCATGAATACTTTTATCCTTTTGCATGTCCTCCTTTTCTTCACTATTTGTATTTTCATCACCATCATGGCTTCTTATTCTTCTTGGTTTTATTTCATCTATTCTTATATCTACACTTTCTACTATCTTTTGTAACCTTTTATTGTAACATCTATATGCCTTCTTGGTGTATGAATATCCTAAAAATATTCCTTCATCAGTCCTAGAATCAAACTTTTCAAGATCATCCTCGTTCCTCTTAATGTAGCAATTGCTCCCAAATACTCTGAAATATTTAATTGAGGCTAGTATTCCATACCATATTTCATAAGGAGTCTTATCCTTATTCACTCTAATTTGTCCACTGTTAAATATATAGAAAGTTGTGTATACTGCTTCTTTCCAATATGCATCTGACAGCTTTGCTTCATTAAGCATTGTTTTGGCAGCTTCTTGGACTGTTCTATTTTTCCTTTCAACAACACCATTCTGCTGAGGAGTTTTTGCAGCTGAAAATTGTCTTTTAATCCCATGTATCTCACAAAATCATTGAATTCATTTGAGGCAAAATCTCCCCCATTGTCTGATCTAAGACACTTGATTTTCTGATTTGTCTCATTTTCAACAATTGCTTTGAAAATTTTGAACTTTTCAAAAGCTTCTGATTTTCTTTGAGAAAATTTATCCAAGTCAAACTTGTGTAATAATCAATTGGAAGCATAAAATAGTATTCCCCTTGCATACGTTTAGTCCTTTTTGGTCCACAAGGATCAGTGTGGATTATTTCCAGAGGATGTGAGGTCATATGCTCTCTTGTTTTGAAACTGGATTTAATTTTCTTCCCATGTTGACAATGTATACAAACTGAGTTTAGAGGTTTCACAATTGTATGCAAGTCTCTCATAGATTCTTTCTTACTTACCTTGAAAATATTATCAAAGTTTAAGTGTCCCATCCTTCTGTTTCATAACCAAATTTCATCAACCATACTCAAGTGGCATTGATTTTCATTTTCTAGGATGTATGCATTGTTTGAATTTCTCACAGCAGTGCCAACAATTCTTTCTGAATCCTTTTTTCTAATTCCACATTTCTCAGATTCAAAAATATAGATGTTCCCTTGGTCACATGCTTGACTTACACTGAGGATATTAAGCTTGAGGTTTTCTACTAGTAATACATTTTCTTCTTTGATCTTGTTGTTGATAAAAAATGTACCTTTGCCAATTATGTTGGAAGACATATTGTCTCCAAATGTGACTTTACCCTTATTAGCTTTTAGTTTTACGAACTTGGTTGGATCACCTGTCATGTGTTTTGAACACACACTGTCCAATTGCCAAATATTTTGTTTCTTAGTTGCTCATAGGGAAATCATGGATCTCTCCTTTTCTTCCCTTTCCTTCCAATACTTCTTTTGTTTTTTGTGTTGAATCTTATTTGAAACAGTATTCCTTGTAGGAGTCATCAGTTTACAATCTCTTTCCATATGTCCATGGTTATTACATTTGTAACATTCTAGGTCATATCTTTGGAGAAGTGTAAAACAATTATGATTTCTTCCTTTTGACTTGTCACTAGGTGAATTCTTCATGTATTCATGAAACTTTTCGTAGGCTCTGCAAATTAGCGATTTGTGACAAAATTTATTACAAGAGTAACAATGACCAAAGAAGATCTGTTGATATATATTTATAACTGGTCTCTTAGGAATGACATTAATCATGTTTTTGTCATAAGAGGTTGGGATATACTTTTTTTATTTCTTCCTTCTTAACTAGACTTTTTAGTGCAACAGCATAGCCTTTTCTATTTTCCCTTTGGTTTGTGAAATAAGAATATCTTGGCCCATATCCTAATCCATATTTGACACTTTGTGATTTTTGGCTATTTATAATATCATCTAAGATCTTTGAGTTTCCCTCAAATTTTGATTTCAAATCCTCTTCATCAAGTTTTCTCCTAAGCTGCAAGATCTCTTCTTCAAGCCTTTCAGATTCTTGTTTTTCTTTCTTGAGTTGTAGATTTAGGTCCTCTTCCATTATTTTGACCTCTAGAAGTTGAGTTTTCAACTCCCTAATGGCATGGTTTGACTTTTTGTTCTTTCTCCTGCATTTTTCAAGTTCTTCAAGAGCACTAATGAGTTCAACTTTTAAATCTATTTCACCTTCCTCATCTGATTCACCATTCTGAACTTGAGTATCTACTCCTATGAATAGAATTTATATTTCTTCATCTTCACTATCTTCCATAGTGTAAAGAATTTTCTTTTTCTCATAGTAGAGTCTTTTTGTTTCCCATTTTACCCTTTTTGAACTTCTTTGAGACTTCTCTCTCATCATTGTCATATTGCTTAGGGTAAGGACATTTTGAAGCAAAGTTTCCAATTCTTCCACAGCCAAAGCATTTTAATGGTAACTTTCCTTTGTATTTTCCAGTACCTCTGTCAAGTTTCTTGATGAACAGTGCTTCTTCATCATCTGAGTTTTCTAAGTGATTCTTAGATGGGTTTTCAGACTTCTTTGATTCTTTTGAAGCTTTAAATTTGGCTTCTTTATTTGAAGGTTTATTTAGTCATTTTCTCATCTCATATGCAATGAATATCCCATGTAATTAATCTACTGTGATTTTTTCAATATTATCTTGTTCTTATAAGGTAGATACTTTTGATTCATACTTTAAGGGCAGCGTTCGTAGCACTTTGTCAACGACTTCTTTTTCCTTCATTTCTCCTCCAAGGGATTTAATAGCATTAACAACCTCATCTACTATGATATTCTTCAATATTTTGTTCTTCTTTCATTTTTAGACTTTCAAACTGTCCTTTGTATGACTGAAGTTTGGATTGTTTTACTTTAGATGCTCCTTCATAAATAGTTTTTAATTTCTCCAAAACTTGGTAGGTTTTCTTACATTGCATAACTTTTACAAATACTAACTGTGTTAACCCACTCAAGATTTCATTTAGCGATTTTGGATTGGCCTCATATCGGTTTATTTCATCTATGTTTGTAGGTATGTTATCTGGTAATTTGAACTATATTTCAACAGATCTCCAGACTCTACATCCAAGAGACATTAGATGGCACCTCATTCTTACACTCAAGTATGCATAAGTATATCATGTAAATAATGGAGTTCTATTGGTGGCTAACCCTTCTTGTTGATCCATAGTGGTTTTTAATAGGATCTTCCTTCAAGTAGTTAAGCTGAAGTGAAGGATCCTACTCCGATACTAATTGTTGGAATACTGGACAATATTGAAAGGGGGGGTGAATCAGTATTGATAACTTTTAACAATTTAAAATTCCTTTTAAATTATTCATTAACATACATGATCAACAAAAGAAACACAACACACAAATTTATTGTGGAATCCCAATTGGGTAAAAACACCAATACTTCCTACTACTGCAAAATTGTATTTACAAATATTTTTTTCATGTTGCTACATACAAGGATGGTACTACACCCTATTTACCAGCAAATACTGGAAGGAGACTACGACCCCCTATTTTTTCAGCGACTATTGATAGGATGCTACTAAACCTTATTTACCAGCTACAACTAAAAGGAGGCTACGACCCCCTAGCAACCCTATTGCTTTCCCTAGTACCTCCCAACCTCCTTCATATGATAATTTGGCCTCTGGCAGTTCTTCAATTGATCTATCAATTGAATATGTAAATACCAATATTTGAAGGTCTAAAATATTGTTTATATACCCTCAAACATTCAACAGTCACCTACCTTCATTGTGACTCTCCAATACAACTAAAATAATTCAAAACACATTCTTTGTTAATTGATTTTTTACTGTTTAATTTCACAGTTGTGACCTTCCGCATATTCCTTTCCATAACGATCCTTCTGCAATGTCTTTTTCCACAAGATACTTTCCGTATCGTTGATTTCTTGCGAACTCTTTCTAGACCATTGATCTAATGTGGATTGTAGATTGCAGATGTGCATTTTGAATTTTCTCAAAAGGTCCTTCCACAATTTCCCTTCCGCAACTACCTTCCCACAAGGTACTTTCCACAATGGTCTTTCTGCACCATTGATTTCTTGCAGACTCTTCCTAGACCGTTGATCTGAGATCAGATGCAGATTGCAGATTGTAGGTTTTCCAAACTCCTTAAATGTGCTTCCGCAATTTTCTTTCCGCAAGATTTATTTCATACCATCCATCTCTTGCAAATTCTTTCCTGGCCGTCGACCTTGTAGATTGCAATTTCTTGCGAAGTCCATCCTGGCCATTGATATTGCAGATTGTCGAATGTGAAACCACACTTTTCTATTTTGGACCTCCACAATTTCTCCTTCACAACTTTGTTTCTGCAATTCTTTTTAACCATTGATTTCCTTACAGGTTCACTCCTATCCGTCGATCTCTTAAGGAGTCCATCCTGACCGTTGATTGATGATCAAATGTGGATTTGCGCTATAGTGTTGTGGATCGCTCTGTAGCTGTATATTTTCTGTGGAGTTCCTTCTAACCGTCAGATTTGTTCATTGTCACCTCTTCCAAAACAAAGGTACAGGGCCTAATAGGTCATCCCGGGCTCCATGCTGGTGACTTCTCGTGGAGTCTAAGTAGCTTGCGCCCCCATAATACCTTTTCTCTACGTGTCTAATAATTATAGTGAGGCTAGTGGATATAAATACATACAAACTCAATGGTGCTATAAATGTGGGATAAATCTCAAACGTCAAAATCAAACTTCACCGTTGATCTCCTGATCAGATGGTTGTTGAGTCTTTATGATGAATTCTATTGCAGATACTCATCTCCTCTGTCTCTCGCAACAATCAACCGTTATTCATCGAACTTCCATCCAAATTTGTAATCCCTTTGTCTTACACTGAGTTTTCCTCGTAATTTATTTGTCATTGCTGAAATATTTTTGACATCAATAAACAACCATTTTCAACACTCCTTTTCTTTAAACCCTCCTTCCCATCCATGACATTGATCACCAAGAGCTTGATATGGAAAATAATCCTTCTAGCCCTAAAATTCTTAAGCATGCCTTTGCTTTCATTTCTCTATCCTTTACTTCACCCCATATGCCTTTCTTATATAGCATTGGGATTTGGGCACACAGTTACTAACCATGAATGTGGGATTAAAAATTTTCATTGATTTTGATTATTTTCATCAAAAACCCCACTTTACTTAGTTTTTCATGAATTTCACTTGAATTTTCAAGATTTTAGGACAATTAATACATATGACATGTATTCTTTCCACTCCAGGAGTTGTGGAAACTGGGTTTTGGCCCTTAAGTGGTCTTGATCTTGACTTCTTTATAGAAACCTTTGTCTTCACATTCTTCTTCCTTTACAGAAGCAGTGGTTCGATGAGAGATCAAAGCTCTCAATTTGTTCCAAATTTCAATCTTCATGTTGCAGGAAAAACTAAAGATATGTTTTCATACCATCATTCTCAAGGGTGTTAATTTGATTGGTAATATGTTTTTTAGTTATTTTCCTTTCATGTGCATTCTAGTGGTTCACTTCATTTATTCTATGTAGTTTATTCCATTCTTGAGATGACGGTATTTTATAAGCCATGCAATGTTCCATTTTCATATGTTGTACAATCAAATATTAATATTAGTGATTGGCACCAAAATTATAGGTTTCATATGTTGTTTATCCCAAGCTATCTCCCACACAACATTGTAACATAGTTGTGATATAGTACTATGATTAACCGCCTTATATACCACTAGTTTATTTCTCAAATGTCCTCAACCAAGTAAGATTATGTTTGAGTCTTGTGATTGTTTGGTTCCATGGTATATTCCAAAAATAAAGGAATGTAAGTACCCCATAGACTAATTAATGTAGGAAGCGACAACCATTTTTTCTCATCGATAAGGTTTTCAACAAGGTAAAATTAATTCTACTATAAAAATATAATGATGCATTGACATAATTGGAGGAACCACCTTTAGAATTGTGGAGATTCTAAGAATAAAGTATTATCTATTTTGATCTCTTATTTGGATTTTTTTTTCTTCTAGTGCTTCTACCATGTGGACACATTGTAGCATAACATTTTAAAATCATGAATAAAATCATTATTGTAAAGATAAAATCAACCTTGTTCATCCAAAGTAGTAAATGTGAGCCTGAAATCACAGAAAATAAGAGAAATTTTGAAGAGAAAAATGGGATGACATAAATATTTAAGTATGATGTGTGCCCACCTACAACAATACACAATGTGAAACCATGCATTAAACTCAACATAGATTACCCTAGAGTAACTTGTTTGGCCAAGCTCAACAATACCTACTTGAATAGGATAAATAGGATTCAACCTCATTTTCACACATCATCATGTGTCTTCTATAATTTATTATGTTCTTCTCCTTTGTTTACAAATAAATCAAGAAATCACTAACATTTTTAATCTATAACTTTGAATAGCCCTTATTTATTTCTATAAAATTGAGGGTATATGATATGAGCCATGATTTTGGCATTTCTCAAAAAGATCTATGCAATGTACAGACATACCTTGATTCTACCGCTTATATTGAAAGATACAACATGTTGTCTCTTATTAAGATACTCCTTTGCACTCTTACTTTGAGAATATTGTACATTCCACATAGTTGTATTTGAACTTCTTTGCTAAATTTATACAAGTTTACAATTAAATTGCATGATCATATGCCTCAGTTCTAACCAGCTTACAATCAGTGATCCTAAGCTTGTATTGGATCTACTTTTATATCAAGGTGAAATGATACTCGAACACAATAACTCCCAATCATAATAATGTCAAAATTATAGTACGACATATGGAGGTAAAAAAAATCCCAAAAAAAGCAATATCAAAAATACAAATTGTTGGAATATATTATATTCCTTGGAAAGTAATAATGTCTTTGTATTATGTCGGAAGTTGTCTACATTCTTATGTGAAAGAGTAATACATTTAACCCATAGTTTTATGATGTTGTATTTACTTTTGTAGAGTTTTTGTCCATGGTATTGTATTAAGAGATGTTATTTTGGAGAATTATATTATCCCACATGCAATATGTGAGAGTAATTCCTCCTCATCTCTTAGTATATAATAGAGTCAAGTGAGTCTCTACATAATCATGTATTCTTGATGTAGTAGTGGTACTATTATGACACTGTTGTACATCATCTATATTCTTTGGGTATTTGTGCTTTGCTCTCTTGTAAGATTGGAGAAGACATTATGGAGATAATAGAAGACTACCTTCCCGTGGATGTAACCCATCAGGGTGAACCACGTATATCAGTGTTCTCTTGTCCTTTTCTTTTCCTGTTCTTATCTTTTATGATATGTTGTTGGTTGCTTAGATATGTTCACTAGTTTAGCTTGACTCTACTATTCTAACATGGTATCAGAGCGAGTTGCTATGATCTAGTACATTCTATAGCTTTCAATCAATAACAATTATCATTAAGGGGGAGTGTTGGAATATATTATATTCCTTGGAAGGTAATAATGTCTTTGTATTATGTCAGAAGTTGTCTACAATCTTATGTAAAAGAGTAATACATTTAACCCATAGTTATATGGTGTTGTATTTACTTGTGTAGAGTATTTGTCCATGGTATTGTATTAAGAGATGTTATTTTGGAGAAGACATTCTGGAGATAATAGAAGACTACCTTCCCATGGATGTAACCCATTAGGGTGAACCACGTATATCGATGTTCTCTTGTCTTTTTCTTTTCTTGTTCTTATATTTTATGATATGGTGTTGGTTGTTTAGATAGGTTAACTAGTTTAGCTTGACTCTACTATTCTAACATGGTATCAGAACGGGTTGCTATGATCTAGTACCTTCTGTAGATTTCAATCAATAACAATTATCATTTGGGCATTGTCATTTTGTTGTATATTTGCTTTCTATCTAGTAGCCATTAAGCTTCTCTTCAGATCTGGGCATATTTCTGCATTTGTTTTTACCCTACCCTAACTTGTTGTGTAAGATTTTTGCAGAATTTTTTCAAGGGTTTATACATGATTTCGGGGCTCTCCTTAAGGAGATCTTTCTTTCGATTATAAAAATGACAGTTATAAAAAAGGGTCGTAACTTGGTCATTTATTACCGGAATTTTTATTATAACCTATTTTTGGAATTGGAAACATCATTCTGTATCCACCAACCTGACCAAAACAGAAAACTAGGCATTATGGGCTTCCTTTCGGTAATAAAAACAACAGTTATACAAAAAGGTCATAACTTGGTCATTTTTTACCTGTTTTTTTATTATAAACTATTTTTGGAATTTGAACAACCATTATGGATCCACCACCCACGTGGTCAAAACATAAAACTAAGCATTTATGGGCTTCCTTTCGGTAATAAAAACAACAGTTATAAAAAAGGGTCGTAACTTGGTCATTTCTTACCGTATTTTTTATTATAACCTATTTTTGGAATTGGAACAACCATTCTGGATCCACCTAGGCGACCAGAACAAAAGACTAAGCTTTTGTGGGCACATTTGTTTCACAGGGTTGTAAGTGAAAGTTTCTCCTCTTTTCTTTATTGTGTTTCTAACTATGCTTTTGTAGATTCCGATCAGTAAAGTGTAATAGTTTTCAAGTTCTTCACTATTTTTTTGTCATTTTTTAGTATTAGGGTTTCTTATTTATTGACAAAATTTCACTCATTATGACTTCCGAAGTAGCTTATGTTCCTGAATTAGTTGGTTCTAACTATCTTGCCTAGAAGAGAAAGATGATTGATGTTCTCAGGAGTAACAATCTTTGGAGGCTAGTTAATGGTGAACCCAAGACACCTACCGTTGCTAATGATTTGGTTATATGGGAAGCTAAAAGTGATCAAGCAAGGGGGCTCATTGGTCAAACTATTGCAGATAGTCTTCAGGTAAGTATTGAAGCAGAAGATAGCCCGGTTCAAGTATGGAAAATTCTTTCCTCTTTATTTGATAAATCTGATGATGTTTCTACATATTATCTTGAAAAGAAGATCTTTGACCTCAAACTTGCTGACTTTGAAAGAGTTGAGTTATATCTTGCTGAATTGAAAACTTTAAATGAGAAATCAAATAGTTGTGGTAAAGATTACAAGAAAACTAACATTTCTCTTATTATTCTTGTAGAACGTAAAATGCCATCTTGTTTTGATATGTTCATCAAAACTAGGAATCGAGCTCTAGAATTGTCTCAAAGTACTACGAAGCAAAATTTGATGTTTTTTGTAAATGATTGATCAATGAGCAAGAAAGGTTAATTGTTTCAGGACAACTCACACATAATAAAGCTCTAACTACACTTAATAAGCATCATAAGAAATTTTTTAATAATACTAAAGGTTCTAATCCTTGTAATACTAATGTTGGACATGCTTCTCATGCTTCTAATGTAAATAGTAAACAGAAGAAAGTATATGATCCTTGTAAACATTGTGGTAAAACTAACCATCCTGAAAATAACAGTTTTAAAGCAAAACGTTTAATGGCTAATGCTAAACAGAAAACTTCTCATGACTCTCAAGTAGCTTTATGTCCATTTGTTGTTTTGCCTAACAATTATTCTTCTAATGTGGAATGGATAATGGTTTTTGATGCATCTAAACATATGATTGGTGATGCTTCTTTATTTACTTATTATGATTGCAGGGGTTATCTTGTTCCTACTTGTCTCTAATGTTCCTATATGGAAGCGTTGACATTTTCAAGGCATTCATCTCTTTCATATTAACATCATACTAATAAGAAATGCACCTATTCTTTAGATTAGTTGCTTGATGACTAATTTTTCATATATTTAAGTGAAATATTTGGCTCACTATTTATATGTTGTGGCTGACACTTAATGTGTAAAAGTAACTTCATTTTCCTTATTGATCAACTTAATCTTTTATTTGATCATATTATGTTTTCATTCCCTTATATGATGTTTGCTAACCTTTGGTATATAAGCATTTTCATTTCTGTATGAGAAATTTTGTTTTATGTTCTTTATATGATTTAATCTTAAAAGTTATTGTGTAGATAAGTTCTTTGTTTAGGCTTTCACCTTATTCCAGGAATAATGAAGCACCATCTTCTACTGTTAAAGTCATGATGTTCATCTCTATGATATCTTTTTCAATGTATAGAACATTGGGGTATTGTTTCTTCGATGTTTGAGGTCTTCTATAGATATTTATATTGCACCTTGATTGGAAGAATGTCTGCTATCCGCATGTGTATTGGTCATCTGTTTTTTTTTGTACACTGTTGTAGTGTTCTTAGCCACATGTTCTATTGTAGCAGCCGTCAGAAGGTATCTGTACACTGGTGTGGATGCCATATCAGATTTCTTCAACTATCATGTTTGGTTGTGATGATTCTTGTGATGATCTAGCATCTTGCGATTGGATTCTATCACATGTTCTCGGCATTTTATTGTTGGGTATTTCATCGTACAACCTAGTTCGTGTGCACTTTCATGATTCAGTGAGAAGCGGTTGTTCATCATCAAATTCCATCAGTTGAAGTGTTCTTCTTGTTTGCAACTTTGGTTCTTCTAGAAGTTGTCATCAAGGGGGAGCAGTAATGACTCCTTCCTTCCTTAGTGTTAGTATGGGCCCTTCTTCTAGCCATTATTAAGGGAGAGTGTTGGAATATATTATATTCCTTGAAAGGTAATAATGTCTTTGTATTATGTCAGAAGTTGTCTACATTCTTATGTAAAAGAGTAATACATTTAACCCATAATTATATGGTGTTGTATTTACTTGTGTAGAGTATTTGTCCATGGTATTGTATTAAGAGATGTTATTTTGGAGAATTATATTATCCCACATGCAATATGTGAGAGTAATTCCTCCTCATCTCTTAGTATACAATAGAGTAAAGTGAGTCTCTACATAATCATGTATTCTTGATGTAGTAGTGGTACTATTGTGACACTGTTGTACATCATCTATATTCTTTGGGGTATTTGTGCTTTTTTCTCTTGTAAGATTGGAGAAGACATTATGGAGATAATAGAAGACTACCTTCCCGTGGATGTAACCCATTAGGGTGAACCACGTATATCGATGTTCTCTTGTCCTTTTCTTTTCATGTTCTTATCTTTTATGATATGTTGTTGGTTGCTTAGATATGTTAACTAGTTTAGCTTAACTCTACTATTCTAACACAAATATCTATCTTTCCTGCACTATAAGTACAAGTGATGAGAACCTAGTGGACTAGCTTGAGTGGTTGGGTGTTATGAGATGTTAGGAGGTCACATGGTCAAGTCCTCAAGCTAGCTATATATGTGAATTTTGTGGCTTTACGTGATGTCCCAAGTCCTAACCAATTTAATTTTCCAAAACTACAACCAAATGGTTAGTCCAAGTACTATTTGCAAAAGGAGGGGAAGTACTCAAAGGGTTGAGCTAAAACATTGTAACTAGGACCACATAATAATTTTGTCAGATGATTGATGGTGATGAACATCATGTGGATATGATCATGCGTATGAAAATTTTCACATGGTTGATAGTGATGAATGTCATGTGGGAATAATCATGTGTGGTTTTCCCCTTATGGGAGGTTTGATGTTAGGCATGATTTCTCACCTCTCTCCAAGTACCTATTATAATGAGTGTATCACCAATTACCCAATGTCTAAGTAAGAGGCATGTTTATATTTGTACGCATAACATTGGTTGTAGATCCTTAATATTAGGGTCCCCTTAAAATTCTGCAAGTTTAGCCTCCTTGGGGTTTCAATTACTCAAAATTTTCCTTGAGCTCTCAACTCCAAGTGGTTTAGGAGATTTACATGTGTGTTGAAACCCTCCTCCCCTTACTTTGAAACATCCATACATAGGTAACTCATTATACATAATAATAATAACCAAAGGTGCACATCCAGTCGATTTAGGTGTTGTGGAACCTCTAGACACTTAATGTTGATATGTTGCAAAAGCCATGCACTGATGGCCAAGTGAGGAATGAAACACACTAGATAGAGTTATAGGGCCTCTAGAAGGGAGAAAACATCATGCTTTTGGAGAAATTCAAGCACTAGGAGCATAGATTTTTCAGAACTTGAAAACCATTGAAAAGCACTTCAACGAATGATCTCTTGAGTGAGTCGTGTGAAGATCAAGATAAGAAGGTTTTCATTATTGTACAAGGTTAGGTGAATCATCATCTTTGACCAAGTCACCTATGGATTATTTACAATGAAGCATGTGAAGTACAAAATATATGTAATATTAGGAAGATATGCATGAACATATAACCACAATACCTCAAATATCTAAACTCCTATGGAAAGAATCAAAACATGTGATTTAATAAGCAAGAGAGACAATAGAGAGGAAACGATATTTACATGGTTAAATCCCAAGGTGCTGAAACATCCATGGAACCAATTCCTTCTTATTCTTTAGCAAAATCCTCCCAATTACAAATTCTAGAGCACACACATGTATGGAGTTCAAATGGTATCCATAAAACTCTCCAACATATGGATGATCTGGCCTATGGACCCTTAGGGTCCAAGCTAAAGATAAATACCATAATCCCCCCTCCACTCCTACTTGAATCGAGACTGGTGGACTCAATTTAAATTAACTTGGAGAAACCTAGACCATGAATATGTGGGTATTAATGTAATCTTGATTTGATGAATTAATGATTTCATCTAACTATTTCAAAGAAATTGTATTGTTTGTAGCATTTCCATCCAAAAAAGAATTTAGTAGAAAATACAATCCATGAATAGGAAAACAATAAGTGGCATGCCATCCAAATTGAAGTTGCAATATAAAATTCTAGTCTTTAAGAAGGTACATCTAAATGTATCCACGTGGAAATTTGTGTGAAACTATTTCAAGCGACTCCTTGTGACAATAAAAAATGAATGCACCAACACAAATACTGTTGATATTTTGCAAGGTAAATAACATGTTGAATTGGATACAAAACACATACTAACTTTATACAATTCTATAATTTTATTTTATTTTTGTAAATCATCTAGGGTCATTGGATTTCCTACGTACATAAGTAGTGTTCCGACAGGTATGATGTACCTTTGACGACGTACATAGTATGGAATCTGATGAGGTCCGGTGGAACTTGATTCCAGATATCCGATGTGAAAGTTGTCAAATTTTCAATGTATAACTTTTCCTATATTCGACAAAGATTCAATTGGATTGGTAAAAAATTGGCATAGGTTATTTAATGGGCATCTATCTAAAAGCCTATAGATTTTTGGGGTTGTCAGATATCTAACACAGCTATACTGATGTTTAAAAAAATCATTGTTTTCTAATTTTAGACGCATTGATGTTGAAATTCATACAAATGAGCCATTTGATTTAGGGTTCAAATATACTCGTGCTCCAAACCAGTCAATGAAATAGAATACATAGGAGCACATAAATTAGAGTGAATCAAGTCAAGTACCCCTGCCAATATAGTGCCACTGCTTGGAAAATTAGTCTTGGTGTACTATCCCAAATCACACCCCATGTATACATCACTATGCTCTTTGATGAACTCGGGAAATCTAGTCATCATATATCTCAACATCCTCAGAGCAGAATGATGTAAGCCAGCCATCCTCATGTGGCATAACTCAAACAAAACACTCCTACCATTGATATTGTTGCTATATTTCAAGGCATGAAAAGGTTGAAACAAGAGCTTGTACAATTTCCCACATATGAATCTAATCACAAAAGAAGTAGATGGAAATGATCCCTTGGGGAAAATGTTTGCATTCCCATCAAGGAATTACACTCCAAATCCCTTATCCTTGATCGTGGAAATTGGAATCAAGTTCTTCTTTAGGTCAGGGACATACAAGACATCCCTCAAATTCATGGGCTCCATAGAATCCCTTTGAAAAGTGTCATTCCCTATCCCAATTGTAATAACAATCATGTCATCTCCCAATGCCATCTCCAAATCCAACCATGTCTATGTGAACTCTGAAAAACATATCCCTCACACTTGTCATATCGCTCAAAGCTCCACTATCAATGTACCACGTGCATGTGGTGGTGGATGCACTTAAGGAACAACCAACCATTAGTGAGTACACTCTCTCATCCTCTACATTTGATGGCCTACACATATCCTCTTCGGGTCTCCTCCTAAACAAATTCATCCCAAAGACGAGCCCAAGAAGGCATGTTCTCTCTGGATACAATGGCCTCCATGAAAACATCCCATGGCTTGGCCACACCCTTCAAGGTTGTATGCACTAGATCACTTCCCTCAAAATTCTCTCCAAGTACTCCAAGCTAATCTCTCACCTATGTGATCCTAGTAAGTTAAAATGTCACACTTTCAGATTTGGCTATTCTGATACTCTTCAAATTCTCTCTTAATATCATCTTTTTATTTTCATTGAAAATATGGTACAAATTGGTTAATGCATCCCACATATCATAGGAATGGTCCTTACCAGTCATGTCTGGTATCACGTGATCCTTAATTGCATCAAGGATAATCCTCTTATACTTGATGTCCTTTTTGTTGAACGCTTCCAAAGATGTTGCATAAGTAGAAGCGGGTACCTGCACTGGATTAACTTGTGTGTTATTTTTCACTATTTCCCACAACTCATTCTCCTATAAAATCAACATAATCATAGATTTCCAATGAATTAAATTGGCTTCCCTATCCAAGTTGTCCTTTATCCTCAACCCAGTGGCAATTTCGCTGAAAATGCAAAGTCCAAAATCTTCCAAATGAACAAAATGAAAGAATCCCTCTCAAGTATGAAAATCAAAACATGTTAATTCTTCCCTTTTCTTGTTTAGCCAAGCTCTGATACCATGTAAAAGTTTTTATTGTTTTATCCAATCTAGTTTCAAGTTTAGGTGTTCATGGTTTAATGCTCAACCTAGTTGTCATAAATCTTGAAAAATAATTGTTTCTCATAAACCACATAGAACTAGAAACACTTAAGAAAAATAACTAATGTTAATGAGCAGTAATAAAATTCATCCACACATAAAATTATTTTAGACTCAGAATTTTGGGCAATGCCCCAAGAAAAACATGTGTGTGAGAGAGAGAGCTTCTAATATTTTCTTTGTCAAAAATAAAAGTACAACAGTAAAATCACTTAGTGAGTACAACTTATCTCTACCATAGAAGACTGAAATTTTGTCTCAAAAATTGTGTAGAAGGTTTCCTTGTTTTCTGCACACCCACAGTCTCAAAATTTGTGCCCATAGTAGCACTATATGGACTGTACTTTTCAATGTACTTTCTCGGTTAATGTTCCCACTGAACCAACAATTAAATCTTCTCAATTTCTATTCCCACTCACCCTAGGAATTTTTGCCCACTGCTACATGAATAAATCTATGCATTAATTGTTGCACAACCTACATTTAATGTTGTAAGGTACTTCAAAAATTGTGTCAGTCACCTAGGAACTCATGCTCAATTCTCCTTCTCGATAAATGTGCCTTCTCTCTCAATTTTTGTGTAGATTTCTTGTTGTAGGTTTCCTCAATATGCATGCTACAATCTCTCTCTTTCTATTGTGTGCTTCTCCTCTCAAGAAGTAGAGCTCTCCCAATTCTCATGGAAAAAATATGAATACCTCTCCACATTTCCCTTGCCTTTTTGTTTAATTAATGAGGGTAAATGAATGGACACAAGATCCAAAGGCCCACATTGGATATTGTGAAATTAAATCAATGGATGAGATAAATGCTCTTTTTCTCTCCATAAAAAAATTAAATTCTCTCACCTCATTAAGTATTCCATAAGTCACTTTAAAACTTATAAAGTGCTATTTATTACACATCTCATCCAATTAATGCAAGGGTCATGTCACTTTTCCCCTTTTAGTGATTTCAGAACAAAGTCACTAGGGGAATACTTTCCTAGGTACAAAATCAACATCCTATACACTCCAAAAAAATTTGTTTCTTTCTTTAGAAATAAAGATTTTGGTTTTGTATTATTTTTTATCTTTCTGGGCTTTGTATTGTTCAACATGGTGATACCTTGTACCTAGAAAAACACAATTAAATCCATATGTTGGAATTGAATCCCTTTATCATAAACATATGATGCAAGAGAGGGATTACAATTTCCAATGAACCAATGACACGTGTGTGGTTTGTCACTATTTAGATCAAATACACCAAATTTTGGTCCAAAATCATGGGTCACATTACCAAACAAAGCATCCATATTTGATTTTATATGAGCAATTGGAGGTTCATAACTATGGAAGAAACTCTTGCATTCAAATTTTTTCCAATAGTTACATTCATCAATGTAACTACCTACAAGATCATCAAAGAATTGTTAGTTTGTCCAAGTTAAAAAAATCAAATCATTTTGAAAGTAAAATGTTGTTTGTTACTACGAACACACCATTCAACCTAGCTAATTTTAAATAACATTAGTATAAATTTATATTCATAAATGATCATATAAAAAAATATGAGGACAAATGTACCTGAAAACATGGAAGGTGTATTTCAATTAAGTATAATTTCACATAAGCCAATGTGGCAGCAACATTTTCTTTCTTCCCCCTGTAGATTTCTACTTTAACGATTGCTCATTTTTTGCCAGCATCGAATTCTATAAAGTAGAAACTCCTAATAAAGTCCTAGAATGTTGTATTTGAGTGGCTATGCAAAGCATCTAATTTAAATCTCGCCAAAAGTGGTTTTTTCTTTTTCATGCCAAAATTGTTTTCTTTTGTTAACATTGCATACAAGAACTTAAATGAAGAAAAAACAATTATTTCTTTTGGTCCCAGGATAGTTTCAATAGCCTCTACAAACTCTTTTGTTGTTTTTGGCTTAAACAGTTGGCATCCTTATCTATAGTTCCATAAATGAACCATGACAAAAAAAATTGCTCATGGGGCTAGTTTAGTAGCCTCTACAATGTCTTCTTTTGTTTTCACCTGGACAAAAAGGAGTGGCATTGTTAGGTAGTTAAAATAAGACTAAAACCAAAAGATCTTTTTTTAAAACATTAAACTAAAGAAATTCAAAATATGATATGTCCAAGGTTCACAAAAAACCCATCAATTCAAATCTATGATCGCTAAATGTGCCATGATGTGTAGAGACATAAAAGAAAAAACTCCAATAACAAGAATCAAGAAAAGGAAACTAGTGGATAAAGACTATGCTAGAATTTTTCCCAAAAAAAAAAGATTAATTTGAACCTCTTTCATTTTGAAAGGAACTGGGCCTAAAGGAAACTATCAAACTTGATGAGAACATAAAATTTTCATGTCAACAATAGAAACAAGAAATCAACAAGTTAACATGTTTCTCGCAATATCTCAGCAAATACAACTAAAGTGGGATAAAGCGAGGGAAAAAATCTATCAATTACGATATTGTGTTTTGAATCATTTAAAGGTATGTACTCTCAGGTCAATAACAACATAAATATTTAAGGAATAAGAAGTCGTTAAGAAGTGGGCTTTAGCAATGACCAAAACACTAACACAATTTCTTGTGCATAAATATTTTCATATCACAAAAGATAGAAGACGACTTTGTAGAAAGTTTAGCAATGTTATAGATATAGAGGGAAAAAAATAGCTTTACAATGAATCATTTCCCTTGTGTTAATCCTATAGACATTGGTAACTAGTTACTCTTACTCATTTACATAATATGACAAAATTTGGGAAAATGAGATAACATTACAAGTACAATTGGAAGCTTCCATCACTAATGATGTATGGAATCAGGTACTTGTTAAGAATTTCTTGATCATTTTCCATCATTACTTTTATAGATCAAACAATTGATGCATATTTCATTTGCAATCCATATCTTCCAAGCACGCATATTTTACAACAAACAATGAGATTTTGAATATAAATAAAACTGTAGCTAAAAAATGCAATGTAGAGCATGATGACAACAAGTTCCTAATTTGAGAACAACAATATTTTTTCAACATCCAAGTTGAATTTCTACTTCTATGTTTCTTTTGTTGTTGGAAAACTGAATACATAACAAGAGGGAATATTTTGGTTGGAAAGTGGGCATGCCTACGCATTTATTCCTTTCAAAATTTTCCAAGGACAATTTAGAAAACCAATTGACATGAAACTATTCAAAGCAGACCTAAAACTAAAACAATGTCCGCTATAAAGGAATAATATTTGATTTACTCACTCTTTTTTGGAAATGTAATATCCCGTCAACCAAAACAAGAGTCATTAGTTATAGCAATCGTAGTAGTTTCATTTGACAGCATGCCCTACAATCAAGCACTTTATATTAATGAACAACATTACTCCAGGAAGAAGTGCATTTTACAAGAGTAAAAGCATCTGGGAAATATTTCACGCATTGTCTGAATGTGTTTGAATGGCACATTCACCATCAAGCGCTTATTTCATGCAATTGTCAAAGGAACACTTCCAATTACAAAAAGGTGTGAATAATTTTATAGTGAGCCCTGCAATGAATTATTTTATATTAATAAATATAAATAACAATCTAGTTGCAAATTCATTCTACAAGAACAAAAGAAATAAAAATATCTATGAAGCCTAGCCTAAATGTGTTTGAATTGCACATTCAATATTTATGACTCATTTCGTGGACCTTTATGTTAGTTGTGGAACCTGATCTTCCTAATTCAAAGATGTTATTTTTTCACTCATGTTTGGATCCCAGCACTTGACAGGGGGTGTTGGGTGGATTCCCCCCCCCACTATAGTCGTCATTGGGGTCCAGGGGGTAGAGCCCTTATAGCGAAAATTTAGGAAAAAATGCCTTGTAAAATGTTGTAATTTCATAGTCGTGACTTGGTCAATAATGGGTGATTTACGAGCCCATGGTTTTGGGCATCCCATGGTATTTTCCCATGGTATCCCCTTTATAAAAGGAAGGCAATGTAATACGGATGTGTATTGTATTGTAGCATTGTAAAATGATATATGTGATTGTGTGAGAGAGATTGTGAGGGAGTGAAGAGGAAGTGCAGCAGGTGTGTTGTAGGTTGTATCCCTTCATTTTGTTGGATGGTATAATAATAAAGGACTGGAAATTTTTGGGTGAACGTATCCCATCTTGGGTGAACCACGTTATATTTGTGTCTCTCTTGCAATGTGTTTTAATATTTGCATCTCATTTATTCTTTACTGTTATTGCTCTATGATCATGTTTTTCTAACACTTTCAAGGGAGAAACTTGAGCCACAAAAAATGCGCAAGCAATCTTCCCTACATGTGGTCCCATGCCTTGTTCTCTTGGCAAAAGCCTCTAAGAAATTTTTCTTTAACACACATCCAAAAGTAGCTTAATTTCCCACACTCGTCTTGGAAAATACCTAGTGGTTTAAATGCTTATGGAGGTGCGATTTGCAATATATTATTTGTAATACCCCTAGTTTTGACTTGGAATGTATTTAATGAAAATTATGTAAATGATGTAATTATGCTAATATGGATTCCTAATGTGGAGCTCAAGGCCAAGGACCAGCTATTGAATGGCTAGGAATGTATGATGTAAATATTGTTATTTGGACTGTATTGTTGGCTTGTATTGCTAACTCGAAATATATGTAAATATTATTTGCATAAATAATAAAATGGCCCAACATGGTTGTGTAAAGAGTGCCAAAGGGGCTATGATTCCACCAAAGGGGAAGAGGAAAGGGGGGCCATGGGAAACCAAATCCTTGCTACCAAGTGTCAACTTTCGAACTCACCTGAATTCTGTCATGTGCCTTGAATAAGCCAATTATCAATTTTTTTTACTAGTTTCTAATCATTGAAAGCAAGTGTGTGGCTGGTGGGAAAAGTCACCTCATGTAGTTATTAAAACATGGGACTAACTGTAGTTTTTTCATATTTTTTTCAACTGCTAGAAGTCAGTCTACAGCCACCACAAGTCCTTTCTTATAATCTCCAAATCCATGTTAGTTGTCTTTTTACCATTTTCTCATACCTCTTGGAGTAAACTCTCATGCAGATATACACGACCATTATCTTTGTATTGTTGTTCATGACTATGTATAATCCAAGAAATTCAGATTTATGGATAGAGCTTCAAAATTGGAAGGGAAATTGATGGTTGTAGGTGAGCAGAGACGTTGGTCAAGATAGGGACCCTTTCCCATTGAGTTTTGATGATCATAAATTCTTGAGAAGCCATGAATTTAGGCTACGGGTCATTCATTAATATCCTTTAGCATGTTGGTCTTATTCTATGCACACACTGGAAGCACTCAGGAAGATGGATCTCCCAAGAGAACCGTGGATTGGTGAAGGGGATGCCTAAGCCAAGAAGGGTGTTATGTGGGGAAGGTATTGTGGAATCCAAGGCTATGAGGGTTGAGTTAGATCCTTGTAGAGTTTTGTATGAGCATTTGGCTAAGCATAGAGAGAATATCAGGTTGTGGGTTGAGAGAGAGAATCGTGTAGGTGTTTCCTTCATTGTGGTGGCCTCATAGCTTGTCTTGGGGGTGGCCTCTCAGTAGAAAGAGTATATGCTAGAAAGAGTGCCTACAGTTGGATGGAAAATTGCTCTTACACAACCAGTTGCTTGGATATGCATTGTTTAAGATAATTATTCATGTGTATTTGAATCCGAAACGTTTTTATTTGATGCTTGTATTTGAATTATGTTTATATATGCATGAAATGTTTGGGTGGAATAGTTTTATTTTAGCTATATAATTGTATTTTTCATCTACGTGCGTCCTTCATTATTAGGAATTTGTAATTTGGATTTGGGGCGAAATTTGGAGGCCCTGAATCTATCTAATGTCCCCTCCCATTGGTTGGATTAGGTGATAGGGACGTTACATTATTATCCAATTCATCTATTAGATGAATATGTCCATATCCATGTATCACCAACTCAGACACTTGTTCTATTTTTCTTTCTTCTTAAAAAGATCATTTATTTCTATCCTTGCACTATTTGTGAATTCTTGTTTAAGACCTTTGTTAAATATTTCTACCCAATAAACATTGATGACTATGCCTTCATTTTAATACATCATAGTTTTGCACAAGCTATTCAATGTAGTTATGACATTCATTGGTTGAACATTTCCAAACAAATATGTGTTTTTGTATTCTAGCTTTCGTTTTAGCATGACTGCAATTGCCATTAAGTCTTCCAAGTTCTGAGGAAACATGTGTTGAATTTTATCTAAGTATGCAGGGATATTAATAATTGATATGGTCAACCCAAGTTGTGCTCTTTTGTAACAAAGTTGCATAATTTGTGCAAAGGCCATTCTTGGTGATAATAACCATTTTTCTAATGGCGTCAAAGATTCAATAGAAGGTATTTTTCTATTACGACGAATGTGCATGGGAACTTTATATTTAGGCTCTTGTTCATTGCATAACGAACAATTGCAAGATGTAACTTGGTCACCACGTCAAATGATTTTTTCCCAAGAACAATTTTCAAAATTGGCACGTGCCAAGATAGTTTCAATATTGATAGTATGTATATATTTTTGAAATTGTAAAGTCTCACATATCAAGCATAGATGTGTTGACGTGTCTTGTATTGCTTGCAAGTAATTATGTATTGATATATATCCTTTAAAACTTGTTGTTGACGTAGAAGGTTTCCTTCCTTTTGTGTTTCTATCTTTAGTTGACATAGTCTTTGTTTTTTTATTTGTAGAAGGATTTTCCTAGTTTGCATCCTTTTTTCCATGTGTTAACACTCTGTTAAATTTTGGTCATAAGAGATACTCGCGTACTTCAGCCTTGTCGAGAAGTGTTGGGATGGTAGCGCAGTATTCACTGAAGGGGTTGATGGCACACACAAGATAGCACTCAACCTTTGGAATAAGCTTCAGCGAGGAATGTCGAAAGCAGCAAAATAGTCTGTCGATCGGAGAAGCGGGGTAAAGAAGAAAATGATTGGGAATACTAAAGGCGTTAAAGGGGGATCATGATCAAAGGCTGAGGTTGATCCGGTGGAAGATCAATGGCATCAAACCATTTCGCACGACGAACATGCCTGACCAAAACCACTTTTTCAGATTGTGAAATAGTTTAAAAGACGGATGCATCTAATGGTCGAGAATGGGACCCAAGAAGATCTGCAGTTGAAAGCGATTTCGCATCCCAAATTAGCAAGGACGAAGCAACAATTCCAGATTGTGAAAAGTGGTATGGGTCATTTTGATCAACGGTATATATGAGAATGGAGGGGGATCGATGGTTATAGTTCATTTCGCAAGCTGGAGTAGCACAGAGGGAAACAGAACCTTGCTTTGCAAAGAATGGTGGGGTTCGCCCAGATCAACGATTATGAAGAAAATTGGTCTCGATCGATAGTTGAGCTGCATGTGCACGAGGTATAGGAAGATGTAGCATAAAGAGCCTCACATACCTACGGGTCAGATCAAAAAGAGTAATATCTACGGTGAAAACCACCTAGGAAGGGCATGAAGGTTATGTTGTGTGAAAAACTATAAAGAGGTCCACACGAAGTTGCAAAATATTTGTCTTTTCTGAAACCTCGAAGCCATCGAATATCCAACCACATCTAGAGTGCCAGCATGGACCAGCCAGGAGATTGTGCTGCAAAACAAGGTAGACCCCTGATACCCTCTTAGTGCTATTTGAAGATGGACAGAATAGAAGTGGTAGGGGTGAGAGACGATGTCGAACATGAGACCACAGGTCGAAGGGCAGAAGAAAGTCTGGTGGACAAGAATGCTAATATTTTTTATACCATCCCGGTAGGAGAGGCCATTGAAACAACCAGGGACAAATTGGAAGATCTTAAGAACCGAGGTGGAGATACCTGTGGTGTTTTTAAATCTTTCTTTCATTTATTCTCTGTTGGCCAAACCCCCCATTTCCCTGAATTTGTCGAATGGTGTGCAGACAATTTCTTTGCCACCAAAGGTGTCATCATGAATAAATCAAAGTCTAAAATCCTTTGTTTAGTCCAAGCTTCCGTCATCCGTAAGACCCTAGTTATCCCCAATGAATTCATCCATATATCCCAAGACTGCCAGGAAGAGAGTATTATACATTGTTTTAGGGAGTCTACAGTCGAAAGTAGGGAAGCCTTCTTGAAGTCCTGTTTTAAACCTGATAGTGAACCCATCGACTTGTCTTACCCTGTTGACCTCAACCAATTCAATGAAGAAACCTAGTGGTGTATATCCATGGCCAGTCAATTGCTAGGTCCAGATACCGATGCTTATGTCACTGAGTCATTATTGAGTCTTTTGTTCGTCCTGAGTACCTATCTGTAGCAAAAAACTGAATTGCCCAAATAATCTGGTCAATCATGTTGCCTTAAGTTTGATGAGTTCCTAGCTGAGAACATCCATTCTCAGTTAGCAAATTTCCACGTCACTAGAATGTTCAGATTCCAGTCCTTTTTGCTAAGAATGTTTATAGCTTATAATGAGGAAGACCTACAAGTACCAGAGCCGGAAATCACCGCTAAGATTGCCATTGATTACTGTAAATTCATGAATCAATTGATGGTCGAAATATATGAACTCTTCTTCCAATAAATGTTTCCTAGGGTGTTGCCTATGATGAGGCAGATGCTACAGCTGTCAAACAGCAAGAAGATAGGGGACTGGTTCCTCATAGAATTCGAAACAACCATAAGGTTGTATGGCTTCGTGCATCCACCCCACGTTCTGCCCGCTTTCCTAACTACCAGGGTTTCTCCCTGGAATTGATCTGGAAAAACCTCATTATTGAAGAAGTGCACTTCTTGAACTTTAAGAAAAGTTTAAATTTGGTTTCCCCATGGGAAGTAGGACCTTACACAGTCAGAAACAGGGCTAATTTGCCCCTTATTACCAATTTTCTTAGAGGCATGGAGTTTTCCCTGGGACATGTGGTAAATTATGACCCTCACCAGATAATTTCCAAAAGGAGAAAAGCTCACAAATGCAAGCCTTTTGAACATACTGAAATATATGGACTTAGAGAAGCAGCAAACTGGGGCGATTTCCCTAATCTTGGCCCGATGGAAATTAGCATAGAGCAGGACACTGGCTCACAGATACTGGGGGCAACTTCTCCCCAAAGAGAATTGGCTCAAGTAGTTGCAATAGCCGAGGAATTCTCATCACTGGTCAGCTATTCAGAGAGTTCAATAAAAAGAGGGGCTCCAGATCCCATGGACACTGAAGAAATGGACATGACCAGCATGCCCAAGAAGCAAAAAACAAAATAGGGACAACGATTGGTGCTGGTTAAAAGGGCCCAGGAAAAAAGGACGCGTGAAGAAGAAGGATTTAGTGGAAGAACAGCAACAAGAAAATCCCAAGGCAACCAGATTGCAGGTACAGGAATATATATCTGGTGGGAAAACTCCAAGCAAGCATGCATCCAAAGAGGAATGGCTAGGGTCCTATCGAGAGAGGGCTGATAAGACTTTCCAGGAGACAGTAGAACTATATAGTGAGCCATCGCGGTTGCCTTACCCTAATGTGGTGCTGAAAACTGTAAGAGATCACGCTACTGACACCCTCATTCTAGCCTTGGCAATGAGGAATAAGGTGTCAGAGGTCAGTGTGAACCTCTCAAAGGTTCCCACTCCTGACATAATTCACCTCAACAAAGAGATTGGAGATATATTGAATACTAGGTTTCTCAAGGCTACCATACAGGTGTCCAAGATGGAGGAAAGTAAAAAAAAAACTTTAAACCTTTTAAGGAAAGTGAGAGTGGAGAGCAAAGCACTCAAAACCCAAATCCATAGTCTATAGAATGAAGCAATGCAAATGGAAGGACTGGAACATAAAGGGAGTTTGGATCAGAAATTGCTTGATGACAAAGAGAAGGAGATCCAAACCCTAAAGAAGAAGTTAAAAATCCCTGCCACCCAACTTGCTCAAGCGGAAGAATTGGCTGACTTTGAAAGAGAAAAAGAGAAATTGAACGCTGAGCTTACTGAATGCAAATCCAAGCTACTAAAGCTCAAAGAAAAGGAAAGGAAGCGGGAAGTAGACATCTAGATTTTGAAGAAATCAACGCAGAGTTAAAGGCCATATTAGAAATGAAGGAAAAGGAACTTCAAGGAATAAGTGCAGAGAATACAATTCAATCCGCAGGTGTGGCTGCAGAGATAGATACTGGTTCCCTCTCTAGAGCAATGTCCCAAGTAGGCCTAAAAGACATTGAGCTCGTTGAATTAAAACAGTAGATTGAGGAACTGGAAAAAGAAAGGGTCAAAGAGAAACAAGGAAGAGAAAAAGCAGGAGAGAAGTGCCAAGAGCTGATTCAACAAAATGCCAAGTTGAGCTAACAGGTGGTCGGTAAGCTTGCTTTGCAAGGCACTAGGCATTTGATCTGGGATTATATCATTATAGAAGCTGACAAGTTTTGGCCTTACCTAGATTTCATTGAAGAATAGGAAAACACTATGACAGAAGCCATTAAAAAAAGTCCAAACAGCATTAGGAGAAGTATAGAGAAGGCCCTTGGCGATAGCAAAGAATGCCATTAATTTCCTAAGCTCTTTTTCAAAAAATTCTGCCAACCAATACGGTATCCAAAATAGGGTTGTTGTTGTCTCTAGAGCTAGAGAGGTAGTTGCTAAGCACAGGATGTTGGAAGTTGTACAGGCCAAAATAAAATTTATCAAGCACAAATTCATGGAGGTCATCAAGATATTTAGACCACTGGTACATAGAGGACTCCCCTTTTTCTGGGAAGAAAAAGGTGTTAGATTTTTATCATTCAAGCTACCATGATGATATTAGGATCTTTAACTGAGAGAATAACATGCATAGCAATAAAACACAAGCACAACACAAGAGACAAGTGACACAAATAATTTTCCTAGGGGAAACCATAAATGAGAAAACCCCGCAACTTCCTCAGAGATAGAATCAGCACCAAAGGTAAAACCAGAAAACAATAAGATGATCTCCCGACAGCATCAGTCTCTCTCTCTCTCACTGAGAGAGCTTCTCCTCTCTCACTCATGCACCCCAATGAGTGAGTGTGTGTGTCCTAAATAGAGAGACTCACTCTCTATTTATATTCTTCCGTTCACTTGGAACCCACTCCATCATGTCGGCCTCTCTTAACAATTACTTACTAGAGCCGACATCTCTAGGAGTGTATAATAACCCTAGTGCCCCACAACTTCTGGGGACTTTACCTCCTCTAACCAAAAAGGAGGTTTATCCTTAACATAATGGTGGGGACTATTGCCCCGACTTACAATGACTCACCTAGAGTTGAATTCACTAGGATAGTCTAATAACCCTAGGGCCCCACAACTGTGGGGACTTTAACCCTTGACCAATAGGAGGGTTACCCACAATGACTTGACATGACTTTCTCATTATAGAAACTTCCCAGAATAAACATTGGGGTATGACATGACTCAAGTACATTACAATACATCCTTTAATGAACACCGGGTTACAATAGATAATAAATACAAATGAATGCATTCCGAAGTTACAATTACATCAACACTCCCTCTTAACTAGGAAGGTATTCTCTCGACACAATTTATCAACACAAGTCTTCTTCTCTGTATCATCTGGGTCATCGTCAATTCCTTGTCATCTTCAAGTCATCTTCATCTGGATCTGGATCATCATCACTGGATCTAGATCATCACTCGATCTGGATCATCATCACTGGATCTGGATCATCACTCGATCTAGATCATCATCACTGGATCTAGATCATCACTCGATCTGGATCATCACTGGACATCGTCACTGGATCTGGATCATCACTCGATCTAGATTATCACTAGTCATCGTCATTGGATCTAGATCATCACTCGATCTGGATCATCATCACTGACTCTGGATCATCACTCGATCTGGATCATCACTGGACATCGTCACTGGATCTGGATCATCACTCGATCTATATTATCACTGGACATCGTCACTGGATCTAGATCATCATTACTAGATCTAGATCCTCACTCGATCTGGATCAGTACCACAGGTGCTATCTCATGATTCTTCTTGTCATAGGAAGTTCTACAGTGCCATCCATTTTTCATGCTGGTTGTAGGCCTAGCCTCCATGTAGGTCTTCTTTAGCGCTTATATTTGACACCAAGTCAGAATGGCCTACCCAGCACTTATATCTACCCTACTCGTCAGAAAGGCACACCCAGCACTCACATCTAATCATGTAGGAACCAATCCTATAATCATATCAGAAAGGCCCAGCACTCACATCCGATCATGAGGGAACACATCCCACAACCCTATCGGAAAGGCTCAGCACTTATATTTAGCCATGCGAGAACACATCCTACAACAATGCTAAAAAGGCTCTGCTCTTTCACCCATGCGGGAACACATCCTACAACCATGATTAAAGATCTCTGCACTTACATTCACCCATGTAGGAACAAATCCTACAACTATGATGAAAAGACTTTGCACTTACATCCACCCATGCGGGAACACATCCTACAACAATGATGGAAGGGCTCTGCACTTACATCCACCCATGCGGGAACACATCCTATAACAATGATGGAAGGGATCTGCACTTACATCCACCCATGTGGGAACACATCCTACAACAATGATGGAAGGGCTCTGCACTTACATCCACCAATGCAGGAACACATCCTACAACAATGATGGAAGGGCTCTACACTTACATCCACCCATGGGGGAACAAATCCTACAACAATGATGGAAGGGCTTGCACTCATATCTGATCTTGTAGGAACCAATCCTACAGTCATATCAGAATGGCCCCCAGTCCTAGACTGAGCTACCTGGTAACTGACCAGGTGCCTCCATTCTCCTAGAGAATGGTGGTTTCCCTTACATCCAACCTACTTGTCGGAATGGCCAGGACCCACATCTTACATGGAAGGAACTTAATCCTTTAGCCATGACAGAATGGCTCAGCCCTTACATCTGATCAAGTGGGAACACATCCCTCTATCACATCAGAATGGATTCTTAGTCCTGGACTGAGTTTTCCTAGTAACTGACCAGGAACCTCCATTCCTAGAATGGCAATTGCCCTTACATTTGTCCTACTCGATAGAATGGCCAACACTCATATCTGACATGGAAGGAACCAATCCTCTCACCATGTCAGAATGGCTATGGGACTCATCACTTTCCATTGGAGGAAACCTCTATCTGGAGAACACCAAGCTTCTCCCTGAAGTACTCGAACTTCACCCTAGCCAATGGCTTTGTCAATACATCAGCTATTTGTTCCTCTATCGCAACATACTAGAGCTTTACTGCTCCCCTCTGCACCATATCCTTGATATAGTGATACTTGATCTCGATATGCTTCGACTTGTCATGGAACACCGAGTTCTCCAATAACTTCACACGACTCTGGTTGTCGCAATGTATACAAGTAGCATCAACTAGAGATCAAATAAATCAGACAATAGATTCCTTAGCCATATTGCCTCACAACTAGCTGAACAAGCTGTGACATACTTTGCTTCAGCTTGTACTCAATGCCACACAGGATTGCTTCTTGCTAAACCAATAGATCACACCTAATCCCATACTGAAGCAACACCCTGAATTTCTCTTCCTATTGATGGCACTGCCTACCCAATCTGAATCAACATAACCCTCCAGGTTAATCTTCTGATTCACATCATACTTGAGCCCATAATCAACTATACCCCTCAGGTACCTCGGAACATGCTTTGCAGCAATTAAGTGAACATTTCTTGGATCTTGTCAAGAACTAGCTCAAGGTGTTCACAGCAAAGCAAATGTCTATTCTTGTGTTCGTCAGGTACATCAAGGACCCAATCATCTGACGATACATCATAGCATCAACCAACTCTGATGAAGCATCACTCAATATCTTCAGGTTCGGTGCCATAGGTGTGGTCATGCAGTCCATCATCCTGAACCTCTTCAGGATCTCTACTGCATACTTCCTCTATCCACACCTCCATGCCTAGAAAATAGTGCATCAACACATAACAGGAGCATCACTGGTCTTCAGCCTTCAACCTTGAAGCAAAGGTTGGAATCCGCTTTACTCTCAGTAAAGCCTATAGTCATCAATAATCTATCCACCCTGTCATACCATGTCGAACCTCAGGATATTCTGCAGTCACTCCCTCTGAAGCATCATACTCCCTCTATCTTGTGTACTCTATGCACTGAAACATTCTGTACCGGAGTGACAAGTAACTTCCTCTGCTACTAATATTCTATGTATCCATCTAGGGTCACTGGATACCAAGATCCTTTATCTTGAACTTTTTCAAAATTTCTTCTTGCACCCATCTGTGAGCTTGTCATCCTCTATAGGCTTTCATCTTCAACCTTGTAGCAAAGGTTCAGGTCTTCATCAAGTTGGCTGCAATGTCTCTTTGTAGTTTATGCCTTCTTTTTGTGAGAGGCCTCGTGCTACGAATCTTTCCTTGTACAATGTTTCCATCTACTGCATGATGGAACTACGAACTTCTCTTCATGTATTGATACTGCATCCTAGACATTATTCTTCTTGAACATTTCTTCTTGGTTACTTCTTCATGGCTGGAAGGTTCTGCATTAACAATGTCGCTGCATTCATCATATTATTCTTTATCTGTCATCACTTGTTCTTCGAAACAAGTCTCATCCTTCTTTTCTTGTAAGTGATTATGTATGTGATCTTCCCTACAAGTCAAATGCATCTGTATAGTTAGAAACATTTCATAAGGAATATTCATATTGGAAAATTCTTATGCATAAATATATGATCATGCAACTATTTTAGCCAATACGACATTCATCCATATCTCACAGAAAATTTTCTAGATGCCTTCCATCTCTACCAGGACAACATTGAGATTGTGCAGTAATCCAATATGTCATCAAAGAGGTTTCATTCTAGATAAGTAGCAATGGAGAGTTGTATAGCACCATGAGCTACTTATCCATCAAATGCATATTAGTAGTATACTGTCGTTAATGCAAACATTCTATCATGCATAATACATCAACTGAATATAAACAAATGCATAACAAAAACAATATCATGAAATGACAATTGAATACTTATCTTTATTTGTTTCATGGGTAGACTCCTTCTTGATCCTTTCACTTCATCATCTTCTTCATTCATGACTTCATCATGTCTTATCCAATCTCTCAAGATGGATAAGAGGTTCTTTAAGAATTGAGTCCTTCATATTCCTCATCGCTTGAGGGATCTTCTTTCGATGGTGAGAGCTTGTTCTTCAATTGCTCCCATCTTCTCTTCTCTTCTTATGAGTCGAGCTTCTTCTTCTTCCCATATTCTGCTAAAAGTAATGACTTCCTTCTGGCACACATTCCTCAAATGAATGAATCCCATGATCCTGGGAGGCCATTCAAGGTGGACATCACCACTACTGCATTCTTCACTTCTTCTTTTACTGCTACAAGTTGTTCTTTGATTTGAGAGACCCTTGTAAAGTATGACTGCATGGTCTCTACATTCTATATCTTCACATTCTTCAACTGGTTTCTTAAGGTCATATTCTGATTTATGATCTTCCCTTCAAATAGCTTGGTCAAGGAATCAAACATCTTCGGTGTCTTTGAGGAAGACACTTGTAGTACAAGTTGATTTGTGACTGAATCAACAATGATCTTCTTGGCCTTGACCAAGTTCTTCTTGTGTAAGGATTCTAGCCTCATCTCCCTCTGGAACTAGAACCTCTATACTCATGTAGGTGTCCAATTCATTTTCTTCAGAGAGATCATATACTTCTGGGCTTGGAAATTGTCAACTTCCCCAAGCTTGTCATCAAGCTGATGTGATAGATCACTTTGAAATGAGAACCTCAAATGAAAATAGCAAAATATTAGATCTTACCGTTTTGAGGTGTTCATTCTGGTTCCAAAGCTGGTTGATCTAGGGTTTTTCACAAAAACCCTAATTTTCAAAACTTGGAATCTTCTAGATCTGATTGGATAGAAAGATAGATCTCTTCAAATGGAACTTTCCAATGTACTCCTTTTCTAAAAACAGTGGAGGGAAGCTCCCGGAACAGGAAGCCCTAATTTTCCACTTTCTTCTGTAGAAATACCCCAAATAGGCCTAAAATATACTGAGCTCGTTAAATTAAAACATCAAATTGAGGAACTGGAAAAAGAAAGGGTCAAAGAGAAATAAGGAAAATAAAAAACAAGAGAGAAGTGCCAAGAGTTGATTCAACAAAACACCAAGTTGAGCCAACAGGTGGTCGGTAAGCTTGCTTTGCAAGGCGCTAGGCATTTGATCTAGGACTAGATCATTATAGAAGCTGACAAGTTCTAGACTTACCTATATTTCATTGAAGACTAGGAAAACACTATGACAGAAGCCATAAAAAAAGTCTATATAGCATTAGGAGAAGTACAGAGAAGGCCCTTGGCTACAGCGGAGAATGCCATTAATTTCCTAAGCTCTTTTTCAGACAATTCCGCCAACTGATACAGTATCCAAAATAGGGTTGATGTTGTCTCCGGAGCTAGAAAGGTAGTTGCTAAGCATAGGATGTTGGAAGCTGTACAGGCCAAAATAAAATTTATCGAGCACAAAGTCCTGGAGGTCATCAAGATATTTAGACCACTAGTACACAGAGGACTCCCCTTTTTCTGGGAAGAAAAAGGTGTTAGATTTTTATCATTCAAGCTACCATGATGATCTTAGGATCTTTAACTGATAGAATAACATGTACAACAATAAAACACAAGCACAACACAAGAGACAAGAAACACAAATAATTTTCCTCAGGGAAACCATAAAGGAGAAATCCTTGCAACTTCCTCAGAGATAGAATCAGCACCAAAGGTAGAACTGAAAAATAGTAAGATGATCTCCCGACAGCAGCAGTCTCTCTCTCTCTCACTGAGAGAGCTTCTCCTCTCTCACTCATGCACCCCAATGAGTGAGTGTGTGTGTCCTAAATAGAGATACTCACTCTCTATTTATATTCTTTCGTTCACTTGGAACCCATTCCATCATGTCGGCCTCACTTAACAATTACTTACTAGAGCCAACATCTCTAGGAGTGTCTAATAACCCTAGTGCCCCACAACTTGTGGAGACTTTTCCTCCTCTGACCAACAAGGAGGTTTATACTTAACACAATGGTGGGGACTATTTCCCTGACTTACAATGACTCACCTAGGGTCGACTTCACTAGGATAGTCTAATAACCCTAGGGCCCCACAACTGTGGGGACTTTAACCCTTGACCAATAGGAGGGTTACCCACAATGACTTGACGTGAATTTCTCATTATAGAAAATTCCCGGAATAAACATCGGGGTATGACATGACTCAAGTACATTACAATACATCCCGGAATGAACATCGGGTTACAATAGATAAGAAATACAAATGAATACATTCCGAAGTTACAATGACATCAACAAAAGGCCCTTTATTGTCCTCGAATGAGTATCAAGAGTGCCTGGTGCATTGCCGATCAGACAACAGCAAATTTGGAGATATGCAACAATCGTTGTCAGGGAAGGTCATTTTTGATAAATTGACCATGGATTTTGAATTTCTTTTTTATTTTAAAGCCGCATGTGCCAAGTTCGCTAATACTTCATACCCGAAAATGATGGAGCTCAAAGCACAAGCGTGCGACATGGCCATTGCGCTCCTGCCCAGTTCTAATTTATGGAAAGTCATTCAGCAATATGGGTCGACCAAATTCCAAGTGCATCAGTAGGTGTGACCATGATAATACGCATGAATTTTTCTCTACGTTGCACGCCCATCCCAACTATTGCCTATCTCAGGACTTTGTACAGTTGGCACCTGCCAGATGGAAATATAAGGAAATATCGTGCTTATTCCCTCCTGCATTCCACATTTCATTGTTAATCCGTTTTATGTAAACCACAGCTAATGTGCCACCTAAGATTTGGTTAGAGGATGTCCTTCTGTTGTAACAAATTTTGATTCCCGGATGTCGGTCTGGGAAAATCCCAATGCTATAAATATACCTCCTGAAGAAGGAGAAAGGGTTGAAACGAATGTAATTTTTGCTATATATGCTTCTCAAGAGAATTTTAATATAATTGCATAGCCGAGGTCAGTGTTTTCATACAGGGATTCATGTGTCGTTCGTACTTACAGTCTGTTGCTTCTTTTCTTATGTGAATGTTATTCCAATTGTCTTTCCCATTTTTTTTTCTTTCATATCTGAAACTTAGTGTATAACAGTTTGGAATTCATACTTGCTATGCTCCATCTGTTGTTTTAGATATTCACCAAAGTTTTCTTCTAAAGTTAATATAGAATTCATTTTTGAATGCTCTATGTTGATGGTCTGTTCATGTTCCTCTTTTCCACCAGACAATTATAAATCAACTCTGATTGAGTGGCTACCTTGCCCCTACGTTGAAATCGCTTACATAAGTTCTGTTTATTTCTGTCGTATATCTTGACTCCATCGCTCAATGGTTCGGTGTTTTGTTTTAACCAATATTAAAAACAATTTATAGTTTCACTTGTATATATATACAGTGGCATTGTTGAAATTTGGTGAGAGATCCCTCTCGGAAGAGTAGAAGGCCAGTTCTCTCTTCGAAAGTGGTTCTGCTGTTACCTAGGAGCGAGCCTTCTGCAACCTTTGGTTCAATTCTAGTGCTAACAAACTGGTGTCATTTTCGAGGACCAAAGATTGAAGATCATCCTTGGGAAGAACGACAAAGATTCAAAGGATAAAGAATTTCTATGGGAAAACAGAGCTTCTTACATGTACAGAAGGTTGTATCATTTTCCCTGGCGACTCCACTGAAAGATTCTGGAAGGTGACTCTACTGAGGAGACCGATGATCAGAAAGAAAGAGATTTTTGGGGGAAAACGGAAATTTCTGAATTCACGAGAAGGTTGTATGTTTGTCCTAGCGACTCCACACCTGCTTCAACCAGTATCGCACTAGATATTCTGGCTTCTAGAAAGATCCGCACGAGAGGTAACCCTAATATCGAAACTTTACTAAGTGTGGATAATCCGAAAAGAATACTTAGAAATAGAAATAAAGAGAAAGTGGATTTTCCATTGTTTGATACTTCATCATCTCAAGATTTGTACGGCATAGCAGAACCCGAATGGGGAGTTAGATATGAAAGACTACTAACCAAATCTAAATCCAAATCCAACCTGAGGAAAGTTGGGGTTAGCCCTAATACACTGCAATCCTATCTGGTTGATTCTTTTTGGTTGAACCTAGAGACCCCACCAAAAGCTGAAGAGATAGCCCCTATATTTCAGAACACCTAGTTTCCTAACCCCCTATCTATTCCTAGTCAACTTACCCCAATGGCTGCTACTAGATTTTCCCTGTTAGCCCTACCTCTGGTTCTACACGACCTCCCCATGAATTACTCCCAAAGAATCGCACTCTATGACGGGGAGGGAAATGTCTCAGCAAGGTACCATGTGGATAATTTCAACGACTTCATCGACCTGGAAGAGGTAGATGATGAAGATGTCAAAATGCGGTTGTTCGCTCAGAGTTTGTCTGGGGAAGCCAAGAAATGGTACAAATATTTTCCACCTAGGTCTATCTGCAGCTTCGCTGGTTTTCAAACCATATTTCTAGAAAGGTGGGATGATAAACAAAGCCCATTACAGGTCTTGTCTCAATACAACAATCTCAAGAAAGGAGGTTTTGAATCATTCCATGAGTTTTCCAGCAGATTTATGTGGGTATACAACTCGATACCTGCTGATATCAAACCTTCACCCGAGGCAGCTAAACTTCATTACGTTGATTCCTTTGACAATGATTTTGCTTTGTTATTGAGAGAAAGGAATTCAAACACCCTCCCAGTCATGTTCACTGATGCCCTAGAAGTAGAGGCCAATATGATGGCATGTGGAAAAATTAAACCAAGGGCCGAGATTGATAGAAGGAAAGGTAGAGAAGAGGCACATCCCACTACTTCTGCTTCTTCATCCAGTGATATGAAGTTTGAGATGATGCTAAAAACTATGGAAAAATTTATGGACAGGCTAATGGTGGAGACCAAGCTGGTGAACCGGGAACAGAATGAACCTCAGATAAGGAATCCTAATTTCAGGAGGCAAGTCCCTCCCCTGCTCCAACCCAATAGACCAAGGGATGTGAGGAATCCAAGAAACCAAGAAGGGAAGCCAATCAGGCCTCCTTTCCCTGAAAACTATGTGGCTGTCGAAGATGAAGCTAAGTCTGCCCAAGATCATATCCATCATTTCAGAGATTTAGACTCTGAGAACTATTTGACTGAAGAGGAACATGATATGTTCACTAAGGTGGATGATAAGACCCTAACAAGGGAATTGGAGCAATATCATAAAGGGTATATGCATGCTATAGATGATGTCAGGAAGATCAATTTAAGAAGTAGAGACATTGATGTACATAAGAATGGTGGTGACTTTGTTGGAGAAGTTGCTATACATAAAGGAGGATTAAACCCAGACCAACCTTCTAGTAGTCAGACCATCCTGAGGAGAGGATATGAAAAACAAAAGGGACCGATGGCACCTAGAGAAGTGGAAAAGGGAAAAAGTAATGTGAGAGAGTTGGAGCCAATGGCACCTGTCGAACTGGGCAAAACCCCTCCCATGTTTAATCTCCAAAACGAGCTAGCTAAGATAAAAGTCTCGATTCCTTTCAATGAATTATTGAGGAATCGGGAGTAAAGGGACACTATAACAAAGATGATTGCAAATCAAGGAGAAGCTCACCCGGATATCTTAGAGCTTACTGAAGGCAACCCTACTATTATTTTGGGATCTAAGATTGGCAGCATGGATAGTGATGACGAGGAGGTACCCCCCTTTTACATGAGCTTGAATGTACATGATATGGTGTTACACAATTCCATGCTAGATTCAGGAGCCTCACACAATCTGATGCCAAAGGGAGTGGTTGAAAGCCTAGGATTGGAGATTACAAGGCCTTATAAAGACCTATATTCCTTTGATTCTAAAAGGGTAAAATGTCTAGGATTAATCAAAGACATGGTGGTATCTTTAAATAAGTTTCCATCCAAAATTGCGGTCATGGATGTCATCATGGCTGACATTCCTCCCAAGTTTGGTATTTTTCTATCAAGGTCCTGGACTTCGAAGCTGAAAGGCAGCTTGCAAATGGACATGACCTATGCGACAATTCCTGTTCAAAATGAAAACAAGAGGTTATATAGTGAGAAGATTTTGCCTTACGTCATGAGCAGTCAGGGTCAACCCGACATCCATCATGTTTATGCCATCGACACAGACTTGGGGTCCTCTATTTTCTTCAATGATATATCTCCTTGCAACTCAGAAATTGTTGTGCCACAAACGGATAAAAAAGAGGCCAGCGAGCTGGAAGCTTTGGAAAGGAAGCAAAAGGATGAAGGACTGTGGAAGATGTATTTCGACGGCTCGATGGCTAAAGCGGGGGCTGGCGTAGGTGTGTATATAATCTCCCCCACTAAAGATACCATATCCTACTCTTACAAGTTGGTTTTTGAATTCTCTAACAATGTAGCAGAGTATGAGGCCTTATTACTGGGCCTGCATGCACTAAAGGATTTAGGAGCAAGAAGGGTCTAAATTTTTGGGGAGTCAGAGCTTGTAGTAAATTAGGCGAATGATAGCTATCAGATTAGACATCCAAGAATGAGAGCTTACCCAAATTAGGTGTGGGATATATTCAGAAATTTATTCATTAAACATACAGTCCAAGTGATTCCCAGAGATGAGAATGCGGTGGCAGACTCTCTGGTGACCACGGCCAAAAAATTTGAAGCTCCCATGGCGGGAAAAAATAAATATAAAGTGGAGATTGTAAATAGACCTTTCATAGCAGATAACAATAATTATTGGAAAGTATTTGAAGACAATATGTAGATCAAAAGGTTTCTGTAGATGTCTGGTGAGTTTGTGAACACTCACATTGATGAAGGTGGCGCTGACCCTAAAAACTTCCTAGGAATTGAAGAGGAAGGGGAAGAAGCAGTCGGGATGAGAAAGCTAAAAGACTCCTTGGGAGGCAAGGATATAGTCCAATTGAAAAGCAATCATATTCCAAGGGGTCTGATCCCTTTAGAATCTCTTTTTGACCAAAATGATGTTGCCAGAGATCCAAAGGTCGAGCCTGCCATGGATGTCGTCGAAGATGTAGATATTGGCACTGAAGGTGACCCAAAAATTATAAAATTGTCCAAGAAATTATCCGCTAAAGAAAAAGAAGGGTATTTGAACCTGATGAAGAAATACATGGATTTATTTTCCTAGAGTTATGAAGATCTCAAAGAGTATGACACTTCCATCATACAGCATACTATTCCGATTAAACCTAGAGAAAAACCGTTCAGGCAAAAACTCAGAAGGATTAATCCAAAGTTAGTACCCATCATTGAAAAAGAAGTGAAAAGGTTGTTCGATGCAAAGATAATAGTAACTCTGAGGTTTTCAAAATGGGTAGCCAATTTGGTGCCTGTTTGAAAAAAGAATGGGGATATAAGGCTATGAGTGGATTTCATGAATTTAAATAAAGTATCTTTGAAGGATAACTACCCATTGCCAAATATGGACCAGATCTTGCAGAGGGTGGTAGGCTCAGAAAGGATATCCACTATGGATGGCTTTTTCGGTTACAACCAGGGGAAGGTATTACCTGAAGATCAAGAAAAAACCTCTTTCACCACACCTTGGGGTACATTCATGTACACAAATATGTCATTTGGGTTGATGAATGTTGTAGCAAATTTCCAACGTGCCATGGATATTGATTTTGCAGAAGAGAAAGAAAAATCTGTGGTCGTATACATGGAAGACATTACTGTATACTCCAGGTGGGCTAAAGATCACGTCAGGCATTTGGAAAGATTTTTCATTAAATGCAAGAAGTAAGGCATCTCATTGAACCCTAGAAAGTCAAACTTCACTCTAGAAGAAGGAAAGTTGCAGGGGCACATCATTTCAAAGTAAGGGATCGGATCGATCTAGACAGGGTAAAAGGCATCTTGAGGGTAGAAGAACCATGGAGTAAGAAAGAAATACAGTCTTTCATCAGTCAATTCAACTTCTTGAGGAGATTCATCCCTAGCTTCACTGAAATCCTGATGGACATTACTTACATGCTAAGGAAAGATCATGAAATGAAGTGGACGATAGGAGCCAAGAAAGCTTTCAAAGATATAAAACAGGCCATTTCAGAAGCTCTTGTACTAATCATCCCATATTTTGAGAAGGATTTCTTAGTATTCTTGTATGCTTCAGAACACATTATAGTGGCAGTGTTGCTGCAAAAGAATGATCGTGGTGAAGAACAACCTATAGCGTTCTTCAATAAGATATTAAGAGATGGAGAACTGAAATATAGTATAATGGAAAAACAAGCCTACACCTTGGTTAAAGCCTTGAAGGATTTCATAATCTAACTCCTCCATTCCCACATAATCTCCTATGTACCTTGCAGTGTAGTGAAAAGCATACTTACACAGCCTGACCCGAAAGGAAAGAGAGCTAAATGGGTTGCAGTGTTCCTGGAATATGACACAGAAATCAAGCCCACAAAGTTGATCAAAGGGAAAGGATTGGCTAAGATGATGATGGACTCCCATTGTGACTCTCTGTAGTTGAATTTCCTCGCCTGTCAGACTGATCGGATAGAGGCAGAGGCACAAGTGAAGCCTGATTTCTCTACGTCTCCTTGGTATGCTGACGTTTTTGTATTGCAGAATTTACAACCTCCTGTTGGGCTGAGCAAAACCCGGGCTAGATCCATAAAACTGAAAGATGCAAAGTTTTGTATCATAGAACAATATCTTTATTGGAAAGAACCCGACAGGATACTGCTGAATTATCTTCTGGAGAATGAAGCTCAACATATGGCAGGGGAATTTCACGAAGGAGATTGTGGAGAACACCATTCCTAGAAAGTTACCGTGAACAAAATTATAAGGGCAGGATTTTATTGGCCTTCATTGTTCTTAGATGTTTATAAAGAAACAACTAAATGCCACCAGTGTCAGATTTTTGAAGGGAAAAGGAAGGTGGTGTCTCTCCCCCTCAACCCTATATCTATGGAAGCTCCTTTCCAGTAATGGGGGTTAGATTTCATCGAGGAAATAAATCCAAACTCCTCCAGGAAACATAAGTGGATTCTGACCGCCACTGATTACTTCACAAAGTGGATTGAGGCCATACCCATTAGGAGGGCTACATAAGAAGTGATAATGGACTTCTTAGAAAATAATATTTTAGCAAGGTTCGGCTACCCAAAGTGGATTGTGACAGACACTACACTTGCCTTTAAATCCAGGAAAATGATCAATTTTTGCCACAAATATCATATAAGATTGAATCACTCTATGGCTTATTACCCACAAGGGAACAGACTGGCAGAATCCTCTAACAAAATCCTGGTGAGTATCATTAAGAAGTTGTTGGAGGATAACAAGAAAGCCTGGCACACGAAATTGAAATATGCCTTGTGGGCCAATAGAATCAGCACCAAAAGGGCCATCGGTATGTCACCATTTCAATTAGTATATGGAGTCGAGGTAATTTTTCCTGCCTCTCTAGGCGTTCCAGTCATGAAGTTATTGTGGGATCCATTGGATGAGCCCAATCCCATTCAAAGAAGGATCAACTAGATCATTGAGCTTAATGAATTGAGGGACAAGGCTTATGATAAAGTCCAGATACACCAGGAAAAGATGAAGAATACTTTCGACAAGAAAATAAATGAAGATGTTTTCCAGGTCGATTACTTGGTGTTAAAATGCGATGCGCCGCACGAAGAGAAAGGGAAGCATGGAAAATTCAACCATCTATGGGTAGGCCCATATCTTATTGCAGCACATAGAGGAGACAACACCTTCATTTTACGGTATCCAGACGGGTCGTAGTACGAAGGAAGCACAGTAAATGGGAGGTTCCTGAAGCATTACTTGGAATAAATGGACTAAGGTCCATGTATCATAGTGTAGATATGTCTTATGTTTTAATCCGTACGGATGGTGAATCAGAAGATTTGAAGCCCGTGGAGAAGGCCTTAAGATCAGAAGAGGTAACCATTCTTTCAAAGTTTGTTTTCTTTCAGGAAATAAAATAATAGGAGGTTTTCAATGGAGAAGGCGACTAGTCTACGGGTTCTTTGCTACCTCATTGGGAGGATAGCATCCCTCGTGGAGCCAGTTGTTAACACTCTGTTAAATTTTGGTCATAAGAGATACTCACGTACTTCAGCCTCGTCGAGAAGTGTTGGGATGGTAGCGCAATATTCATGGAAGGGGTTGATGGCACACACAAGATAGCACTCAGCCTTTGGAATAAGCTTCGGCGAGGAATTTCGAAAGCAAAAAAACAGTATGTGGATCAGAGAAGCAGGGTAAAGAAGAAAATGATTGGGCGCATTGAAGGAGTTAAAGGGGGATCATGATCGAAGGCTGAGGTTGATCCGATGGAATATCAACAGCGTCAAACCATTTCGCACGACGAACATGCCCGACCAAAACCACTTTTTCAGATTGTGAAATAGTTTAAAAGATGGATGCATCTAATGGTCGAGAATGGGACCCAAGAAGATCTACGATTGAAAGCGATTTTGAAACCCAAATTAGCAAGGACGAAGTAGCAATTTTGGATTGCGAAAAGTGGTACGAGCCGTTTTGGTCGACGGTACATATGAGAATGGAGGGAGATCGGCGATTATAGTTCATTTCGCAAGCTAGAGTAGCACGGAGGGAAATAGAACCTCACTTCATGAAGAATGGTGGGGTTCACCCAGATCAACGGTTGTGAATAAAATTGGTATCGATCGACAGTGGAGCTGCATGCACGCAAGGTAGAGGAAGATGTAGCATAAAGAGCCTCGCATACCTATGGGTCAGATCACAAAGAGTAATATCTATGGTGAAAACCACCTATGAAGGGCATGAAGGTTATGTTGTGTGAAAAACTATAAAGAGGTCCACATGAAGTTGAAAAAGATTTGTCTTTTCTTAAACCTCGAAGCCGTCGAATATCCAACCACATCCAAAGCGCCAGCACGAACCAGCCAGGAGATTATGCTGCAGAACAAGGTAAGCCCCTAATACCCTCTTAGTGCTATTTGAAGATGGATAGAATAGAAGTGGTAGGGGTGAGAGACGATGTCGAACCTGAGACCACAGGTCGAAGGGAGAAAGAAAGTCTGGTGGACAAGAATGCTGAGATTTTTGATACCATCCTGGTAGGAGAGGCCATTGAAACCACCAGGGACAAATTGGAAGATCTTAAGAACCGAGGTGGAGATACCTACGGTGTTTTTAAATATTTCATTTCTCCTCTGTTGGCCAAACCCCCCATTGCCCTGAATTTGTCGAATGGTGTGCAGACAATTTCTCTGTCACCAAAGGTGTCATCATGAATAAATCAAAGTCTAAAATCCTTTGTTCAATCCAAGCTTCCGTCATCCGCAAGACCCTGGATATCCCCAACGAATTCATCCATATATCCCAAGACTACCAGGAAGAGAGTATTATACGTTGTTTTAGGGAGTCTACAGTTGAAAGTAGGGAAGCCTTCTTGAAGGCCTATTTTAAACCCGATAGTGAACCCATCGACTTGTCTTACCTTGTTGACCTCAACCAATTCAATGAAGAAACCTAGTGGTGTATATCCTTGGCCAGTCAATTCCTAGGTCTAGATACCGACGCTTATGTCACTGAGTCATTATTGAGTCTTTTGTTCATTCTGAGTACCTATCCGGCCGAAATTGAATTGCCCAGACAATCTGGTCAATCGTGCTGCCTTAAGTTTGATGAGTTCCTAGCCGAGAACATTCGTTCTCAGTTAGCGAATTTCCACATCACTAGAATGTTTAGCTTCCAGTCCTTTTTGCTGAGAATGTTTATAGCTTATAATGAGGAATACCTACAAGTACCATAGTTGGAAATCACTACTGAGATGGCCATTTATTATTTTAAATTCATGAATCAATTGATGGCCGAAATATACAAACTCTTCTTCCAAGAAAGGTTGCCTAGGGTGTTGCCTGAGATGAGGCAAATGCTATAGTTGTCAAACAACAAGAAGATAGGGGACTGGTTCCTCATAGAATTTGGAACAACCATAAGGTTGTATGGCTTCGTGCATCCACCCCACTTTCTGCCCGTGTCAAAACCCCAAATTTTCCAAAAAATTTAAAATTTTTAAATTACAAGATATTAATATAAAAGCATTTACCTAATCATTTAATTAGTTAAAGGTTATCAGCTTATTAATAGAATGCATCTGTTATTTGCATAGATTGATAGAACAAATATTTTCAGTTTACTGACTTGCTTCTTTTTGCGAACATAAGGTGGGGCTGTCATGAAAACTGGGCTTACTTATCTTCCGAGCTAATGCAGAAAGTTCCTTTTGTCCTTACAGATTGCAGGTAAGAAGATTGGCTGCTACAAGTAAAAAATTCTAGAGTCTTATGTACAAGTTTGTTTGCAATTCAAAGTTCAGTAAGACATTAATGGCTAAGCACTCATCAAAGATTACTGAGGTAAAGTCCATTATCTGTTCTTCATTCTAGTAAAGGTAGAATTTAGTTCTTAAGATTACTGAACTGTCTGAAATCTATCATAGTTGTCAGTGTCAAAAGATCTTTAATAAAAAAAATTATAAGTAGAAAACGAAAATCAAAAGTCTATGATGAAGAAGACACAAATACTCTTACCTCGTAAAGTGGATGAATAAGGGGTTTACAATTTACCGCTTCTAAATTCAAACTATCCACTGATAGGGATATACTCATACTGATGCACCAGGTCTTATTTACATTATCACTAATTTAACACATACTAAGCTTATCTTAGGTCTGATGGATAACCTTCTATAAGCTAGTTATCATTCTAACCAATAAAAGAATGTACAACATATAAGTTCCAAGGTCTAACCATTACGTTGATAAACTTTCTCTTAAATGGCTTCACATTCATATGTGATAAATTCTAAGTTAAGGACATTTATGCATTCATCAAAATATGTAGTTGCTATTTTCTCTTGTAAGTATTCGAACTTAGATAATTAAGGCAAGACTAAAAAGGTTAACATTAAGCACATTAATTACCATGGTTGAATCTATAACCTCTTTAAAGTCAACCACTAGTATACTATATAATTTCAATATAGGTGTGGGTGAAATACTTGTAAAAAAAAATATTATTTCTTAACCTTATGTATTATATTTCCCTCCTATAATCGTATTACAACTTATTCTATTAAGACTGTAAGGAGTTAAATGACAAAGTACTCATTTCCCTGGATGAAAAAATAGGTCATAAACAAATCCATGACGATTTTAGTTTATAGACTCACTCCAAAGATAACTCTTAAAATATTTACATTAAACATTCCAAGTTTACATTAAACATTTCAAATTTGTAAATAGGATGATGTGATTGCACTTACCACTATAGTGCTCCTTAAATCGTATGTTTATTAAACAAATTATCATGTTATAAAGTTTTTTACCATATTGTTAGCGATACCCACATTGCACATAATGTTATAACATGATTATGTTGCAAGGATGATATTATAACCTAACATAATGTATCGAAATGCTAACCTTGCATCGATGATAGCTCCATGATAAGTTTACGTATTAACCATATTTTTATTATAACGTTCCAATGATAGGTTGACTTCGGCCCAGGATAAGATATACCCTTCGTGACAACTGAATGATTGTCAACTAAAGATATCCGATTGCTCATTGAAACTATGGAAGGAAACCCACCGTGAGTGAAATATTTGCATGGCGACGTGGATTTGTTTGGGCCATGTATTGCAGGTTTAAAAAGAGTCTTCTCCAAGACCTAGCTCATTATCCTCCCTCGCCTTCGGGCTATTTTCCATCCTCTGTGAAGAAAAATTGGCCGCTCTGTCAACTGTATAGTGCTGTGACTGTCAGTGGCTTCTCCTCCCTGGTTAGCTTACCCTGTTGCACCAACGTGAAGGTCGTCTCCTGGTGCTTCTGCCCATCGTGCGTTACTCGTTCTCTTGTTTGTTTTTTTTCGCTGCCTCCACTGTTTAAACTTGAGCCCTTGATTGTGTCAGTCCTTACCCTTCACCTTCAGTGTTTCCAGCGAGAGTGGTTCCTTCCTTCGGAGTGTTATGGTTTGAGCTTCACCGTTACTGTGCATTGTTGGAAGGTGCAACGGCTCGGCTTTAGGGTTTATCCTACTCCTTCAATCATACGATCCGAGGGTTTCCTGCTGTCAGAGATTCACAAGTGTTGAAATGCCATTTCTTTGCAATTGAATGGCAGGCTCCTTGCTCGTGCTGGTCTCGTGCTGGTCACTGGTCGCTTCAAATGTTGTTTAAAACTTTTCTATTGCTAAGGTAAAAATATTATTCGTTTTCTTTCAAAGATAATACCAATTTCTTGTATATACATTCCTTTGCTTTTAATATGTATTTAACAACCGGTCGTATTTTGGTTTTGCAGATACGACATGCTTCTCTTCTCTGTCTACATAAAGAGTATGGGGTTACGGCAATAAGAGCCACGGTAAGCTCTGGTTTCTCCATGGATCATCCACCTTGTGTAAACCCTTACGGGGTAATGAGGGATTGGTCATTTCGGCCTGTTAAACCCTCATGGCTTTCCGTTGTTTTGGTTGTTTGTTCACTTTTAACACCATTTGGTTAAGACCCTAGCTTTATTGCAGGGCTTTCCGGCTTCGGCCGTGAGTGTAAATTTTTGTTTTAATAACATTACTGTGTTTAAATTAAAGGACAGGCTGTAAGCATTCATATGTAATTTTCTTAATACGGTCATGGGTTAATATTATAGATCTAGTTTTTACCGTCATTCCTTTTTGTATATTCTGAAGGAACAGGGTTTTTACCCTAAGTTATTTATGAATATTAATTACTGATCTCTTTTTCTGTATTCTTTGTTTACTTACATTAATGAAATTTTGAAAGCTTACTTAGGTTTAATTTTTAATGCGGCCGTGAGTAAAATACTGTTAACTCCATCGTCTGTTGATTTATTTGTATAAATTGGATTTTATAGGGTTTAACCCCATTTGACAGTGAAGAAAAAAGTAACTCTGTTCCTTTTTCTTTTAAATTACTGCTAAGTTGAGAAGGGCTTCTGTAATGTTAGAGCTACTAGTTATATTTATAGTATTTAATTAAGCTCAATAAAAGAGCATCCTGTACTTCTGTTGTTTACTTCCTGTACAAAATGCATTTGATTTGTTTATTGTTAAAAAGTATTAGCATTAGGGTTTATGTACCGGTTTATAATTTGACTTTCTTGTTAATAAGAATTTGTAATTATTGTTGTATTGTTTATACCCTTTTAATAATATAGGGTTTTTATATCTTTCCTTTTTCAATAATTCTAAGTACTGTCAGTATACCTGTACTTATAGCTCAGACGGTAATAAATAGTTCTAAGATATACTTATAGTAATAGGAATTCTACTTATGTTAATAGTAATAATATTCTTGTTTTGCATAAATAAATTACTATTATAATAACTATATTATCTCTCTGTGATTACTATAGACTCTATATTAATATCCTTAGTTTATTTTTATAAGTATATCGAAAATAGTACTTGTTAATTAACTCTTGTGTAATTTATGCCATATTTTCTTTTGTAATTAATTTGTTTTCTTAGTTATGATATCTATTTATATATATATCCAGAATTTAATTTAACTCTAACCAGAGTTTATCTTATAAGCACAAATATTAATCTTTGTTCATATTCTAAATAATAAGATTAACAGCTCTGGAAGTTTGTTCGAGCTCAGTTCCAAATAAAAAGAGGGAAATAATGAAATGAAATACATCACAAAACACTCATAAAATCTAGACCAGATTGGTTAGATTGATTTGACAGTAGTGTCTAATCAATATATACTATTCCTACCTTCAGTTTATTATTAGACATAAAGTAGTGAAGTTATTCTAATCTGGAAGAAAAGAACTGTATGGTAGTACAGGAAATAAATCTAGTCTAAAATCTACTCTCCTATTTATTCTTTACAATATAAAATTACTGAAAGCAAAATACAGTTCAAGGAAGTAGTTTTAACTAAGAACTCACACAACTGTCAATGAAATATATTTTCTGAAAATAGATAAAGAAACTACTACTCTGGAATCTCATCATGCTATTCTTATTTAAATTTACCCCTGTGCTAGAGTACGGTCTGGTAGAACCTAGATGTGGAAAAACATAGTGGGTCTTTAACTTTCATCAAAAGATTTCATTACTAAACAACTAAAACATTTACCACACTAAACCAGTTAACTCTTATTTTATAAACTACAAACAATACATTCAACCATTCACAGTATTTAAACAAAGACAGTTAAGTGACAGAACCTGCTTGATCTTGGGACAACAACAACAATGGGAGGTCGTTCCTCCCTACCAATTCCTGGAGAGCGCTCAAAAAGCGACTCCTCAGGACCCCTGATCTTGCTCTGGTCTCCCTGGCTGGAACTAGGTGCAGCAATAGTCAGATACCAGTCCTCAAACTCAGTATTAATCCAGAACTTATCAGTGAGTTCTCCCAGCTAACAAGCTGTAATAAACCAAGTTACTGCAGCAATCCTCTCAGAACAACTTCCTTACTATTTTTCCCTTTTTCCCCAAATGAATTTCCTGATTATCATTCACCTAAATGATTTCTCTCTGGAAGAAAAATATGAACCCCCGGCTCTATTCATTGGGTACTTTTTAAAATATTTCCTAGGTCTTTTTGGGTTAGTTGTCATTTAATGAGCCACCTGCTATGATCCCACTTTCTTGGGGGATCATGACCCCAATTATAGGGAAGTTGCCACCTGCAACTTAGGAAGTGTTTGAGAATGCTGCCACTTGTCTTTTTCCCTCCACCTAGTTCCATCCACCAGTTTGACCAGTAACCTCTTTTTAACAGCTCTCCCATGCTGTTGTCTCCACAATTTATTTATTAATAATAAAATATTCTGAATTACATTCCACTTATGTTGACGCTGCTGAGTCATCAGTTCCTACTTAGCATTAAATTTAACATAATGTCTTAGGAATATAATTAAAACAATTAACATTATTTTACAAAATTGGGGTATGTGACAGCCCGCTTTCCTAACTGCCAGGGTTTTCTCCCTCGAATTGATCTGGAAAAAACTCATTGTTGAAGAAGAGCACTTCTTGAACTTTAAGAAAAGTTCAAATTTGGTTTTCCCATGGGAAGTAGGACCTTACACAGTCAGAAACAGGGCTGATTTTCCCCTTATTACCAATTTGCTTAGAGGCATGGAGTTTTCCCTCAGACAAGCGGTAAATTATGACCCTCACCAGATAATTTCCAAAAGGCAAAAAGCTCACAAATGCAAGCCTTTTGAACATACTAAAATATCTGGACTTAGAGAAGCAGCAAACTGGGACGATTTCCCTAATCCTATCCCGATGGAAACCAGCATAGAGCAGGACACTGGCTCACAGATACCGAGGGAAACTTCTCCCCAAAGAGAATTGGCTCAAGTAGTTGCAATAGCCAGGGAATTCTCATCACTGGCTAGCCATTCAAAGAGTTCACTAAAAAGAGGGGCCCCATATCCCATGGACACTAAAGAAATGGACACGGCCAGCATGCCCAAGAAGAAGAAAATAGAACAGGGACATCAATTGGTGCTAGTTAAAAGGGGCCAGGCAAAGGACGTGTGAAAAAAGAAGGATTTAGTGGAAGAACAACAACAGGAAAATCCTGAGGCAGATGGATTGTAGGTACAAGAATATATATTTGGTGGGAAAACTCCAAGCAAGCATGCCTCCAAAGAGGAATGGCTAGGGTCCTACTGAGAGAGGGATGACAAGACTTTCCAGGAGATAGCAGAAATATATAGTGAGGCATCACGGTTGCCTTACCCTAATGTGGCGCTGAAAAGTGCAAGAGATCACGCTACTGACACCCTCAGTCTAGCCTTGGCAATGGGGAACAAGGTGTCAGAGGTCAATGTTAACCTCTCAAATATTCCCACTCCTGACATAATTCACCTCAAAAAAGAGACTGGAGATATATTGAATACCAGGTTGCTCACAACTACCATACAGGTGTCCAAGATGGAGGAAAGTAAAGAAAAAACTTTAAACCTTTTAAGGAAAGTGAGAGTGGAGAACAAAGCACTCAAAACCCAAATCAACATTCTACAGAATGAAGCAATGCAAATGGAAGGACCGGCACATAAAGGGATTTTGGCTTAGAAATTGCTCGATGACAAAGAGAAGGAGATCCAGACCCTAAAGAAGAAGTTAAAAATCCCTGCCACCCAGCTCGCTCAAGTGAAAGAATTTTCTAACTTTGAAAGAGAAAAAGAGAAATTGAATGCTGAGATTACTAAATACAAAGCCAAGCTACTGAAGCTTGAAGAAAAGGAAAGGTAGTGGGAAGCAGACATCCAACTTTTGAAGAAAAGCAACGCATATTTAAAGGCTAGATTAGCAATGAAGGAAAAGGAACTTCAAGGAAGAAGTGCAGAGAATACAATTCAATATGCAGGTGTGGCTGGAGAGATAGATACTGGTTCCGTCTCTAGAGCAATGTCCCAAATAGGCCTAAACTATACTGAGCTCGTTAAATTAAAACAGCAAATCGAGGAACTGGAAAAAGAAAGGGTCAAAGAGAAACAAGGAAGAGAAAAAACAGGAGAGAAGTGCCAAGAGCTGATTCAACAAAATGCCAAGTTGAGCCAACAGGTGTTCGGTAAGCTTGCTTTGCAAGGTGTTAGGCATTTGATCTGGGATCAGATCATTACAAAAGCTAACAAGTTCCAGCCTTACCTATATTTCGTTGAAGACCAAGAAAACACTATGACAGAAGCCAGAAAAAAAGTCCAGATAGCATTAGGAGAAGTATAGAGAAGGCCCTTGGTGACAGCGGAGAATGCCATTAATTTCCTAATCTCTTTTTCGGATGATTCCACCAACCGATACGGTATACAAAACAGGGTTGTTGTTGTCTCCGGAGCTAGAAAGGTAGTTGCTAAGCACAATATGTTGGAAGTTGTACAGGCCAAAATAAAATTTATTAAACACAAAGTCCTGGACGTCATCAAGATATTTAGACCACTGGTACGCAGAGGACTCCCCTTTTTCTGGGACGAAAAAGGCCCTTTATTGTCCTCGAAGGAGTATTATGAGTGCCTGGTGCATTGTCAATTAGACAACAACAAATTTGGAGATATGCAACAATCGTTGTCAGGGAAGGTCATTTTTGATAAATTGACCATGGATTTTGAATTGTTGTTTGATTTTAAAGCCGCATGTTCCAAGGTCCCTGAGACTTCATACCCAGAAATGATGGAGCTCAAAGCACAAGCGTACGACATGGCTATTGTGCTCCTGCCCGGTCCTTATTTATGGAAATTCATTCATCAATATGGTTTGACCAAATTCAAAGTGCATCAGTAGGTGTGGCCATGATAATACATGAGAAGTTTTCTCTACATTGCATGCCCATCCCAACTGTCACCTCTCTGAGGACTTTGTACAGCTGGGACCTTCCAGATGGAAATATAAGTAACTCTTGTGCTTATTCCCTCATGCATTCCACATTTCATTGTTAAGTCATTTTATGTAAACCGCAGTCGATGTGCCACCTAAGAGTTGGTTAGAGGATGTCCTTCTGTTGTAACAAATTTTGATTCCTGGATGTCGGTCTGGGAAAATCCCAATGTTATAAATATACCTCCTGAAGAAGGAGAAAGGGTTGAAACGAATGTAATTTTTGTTGTATATGCTTCTCAAGAGAATTTTAATATAATTGCAGAGCCGAGGTCAGTGTTTTCATACAGGAATTCATGTGTCGTTTTCACTTACAGTTTGTTGCTTCTTTTCTTATGTGAATGTTATTCTAGTTTGTCTTTCCCATTTTGTTTTCTTTCATATCTAAAACTTAGTGTATAATAGTTTGGAATTCATACTTGCTATGCTCCATCTATTGTTTTAGATATTCACCAAATTTTTCTTCTAAAGTTAATACATAATTCATTTTTCAATGCTCTATGTTGATGGTTTGTTCATGTTCCTCTTTTCCACCAGACAATTATAAATCGACTGTGATCGAGTGGCTACCTTTCCCCTGCATTGAAATCGCTTACATAAGTTCTGTTTATTTCTGTCGTATATCTTGACTCCATCGCCCAATGGTTCAGTGTTTTGTTTCAACCAATATTACAAACAATTTATAGTTTCACTTGTATATATATACCTGGCATTGTTGACATTTGGTGAGAGATCCCTCTCGGAAGAGTAGAAGGCCAGTTCTATCTTTGAAAGTGGTTTTGTTGTTACCTTGGAGCGAGCCTTCCGCAACATTTGGTTCAGTTCTAGTGCTAACACCATGTATTTGGGATGAGTCTCAATCAAATCAACATGTTTGTGATTTAAATTAGTTAATTATTTAAAGGGTGTGGGTTCAAGTGGAGGATGAGAAGGTGTATGCAAATTGTTTTTTTAGCAATGGCTAGAAATGCAAATACGTTGGGTCCAAAGTATCACACATCAGGTATAAAATCTGCAAAGAGCTATGTGATGAATATAAACAACTATATTTTTTTTTCAAATATATGTTCTAAAAATATATAATTATACCTAATAATTCACATAGCCATTGCATCTCAAATTGATTTCCTTCTATCTTTCCTTGTTGGTATAGCTTTGAGAAATTTACCATATATCCCTCCCAATTAGAGATAATGTTCATTTGCCTAATTGTTAATTGAGTAAGATATTAGTTAAGTTAATTGATTGCATGTATGTCATTTGCAATTAAAGAATTGTAGAATGTTTTTGCCACCACTTGTCGCAATGTTTGCACATCAGGCAATGACACTAATTTGCAAATAGATTGAAAAATTGAATCATGGAAATCACCACTCACTGAACCAACAATGCAAAGTCCTTGTTGCAAAAGTGTTTGTTCAATAGATGATATTTCTATGGCATTTCTTGGGCATTTCTTATTGCATAGGTTGTTTGTAACTTGCAATGAAATTTATCTTGCATGGTTTATGCCTACATATCAAATGAATGGTTCGAAGTGGCCAAGTGATTGTGTTTCATCATGAAACAAAATTTTATAGCAATATTTTGTATGTGAAAAATTTTGAAGAGGTTTACACCTATACATTTGCACCCCATTTTGGTGTTGGGAAGAATATATCTAAATTGGAGAAGTGTGTGTATTAACTTAGCATACAAGAAAGTATAGCTAGATTTACTAGAGGATGAATAATTTGTTGTATTCATAAACATGGAAATAAGAAACAAGGCTTATAACATCCCTTACATATATATAAGGTCATGGAAAAAAATCTCCATATATTTTGTGGATGGGCTAGATAGACCTAAGTTCACACATCTCTATATATTTATAGTAATGCCAACATATATAGAAAAATGCACATCACAATGCTTTGAAAAAACATTATTAGGGGATAATTCTTGTTTTTAAATGTTCGACTGCACTTTCAATAACAAAGAGCATCATGCTTTTTTGCTCAAGCCCATAATCAGTGGGTTCATGAATTATGCTTCCAAAAAAAGTAAGATGAGAGCGCTCATATAGACAACTTAACAAATATGCTAGCTATTGCTTGCCCTTCATGTTAGTACCAAAGGCCATAACATATATAGGAAAATATGGTTTTGGCATGTAGACTATACAACCTAGTCGAAACATATTTGAAAAATAAAATATTCTTGACTATTAATTATGAATGTATCCCTTTTAGATGTCATTTTCATGCTCAAACAAACTCCTAGGAAAGAACGATGCTCTTAATTGATAAAACCCCTTTTTAACAAAAGAAAAAAAAACTTGAGAATAACTATAAGAAACATGCTAACACCTTTTTTTTCTAGACAAAACACAGATTGTGTAAAAGAGAGAAGACAAGGATAGGCACAAAGCATAACCCCATATAAAATTCTAGCAAATATCAAAGGGAAACAAACATTTAGAAACTTGAAAAAGAAAAAGAAAAATATGGTATCAAATGAAGAGAGTAACCCAGAAACATTAAACTAATTGGCCCTAGACATCAACTATTTAATAATAGTTGTAAGCATTGGAACAAAAACAACATATTGGCATGATTTGACTGGCCCACTGTTTAAGTATTCAATTACAGGAAGCAAAATTCTCCATATTCTTCCCATGTTTATAGTTCTAATAGACAAATGCATTTTTATACTAACCAGTAGACTTAGTAATTTACCAGAAGATTGTATGGGCTTCAAGGAGTTGGATTCAAAACCAGCCCTCAAGACCCAATTTTGGTGTGAAGGATGAATGGATTCTACCATTTAATCTAATCCTTATAATCAACATTACGCACTTGGGGGGTAAACCTGCTAGGAATCTATGAGCGAACTTGAACATCAATAACCAAAAAAATGAAGAGAACAACTAAATCTACCTTAAATTAAGGCTCTACTATAAATGCAACACTCTGCACTGATAAACACCATATTTGATTATGCAAAGTATAAAAGGGGAAAATTTTGCAAAATAGTCCGAGTACTTGCACCTTCTGCTTCAATTGTGAAATGACCTATGCATTGCAATGTTCTAGATTAGAGAACACATAAAGTGTTGGAGACATTTACCACCATACACACTCTTTTTGGTCTATTTGGCCTAGTTAAACCACTATCCTAAGTATTATTGACTTAATTGACATCAAAGGAGCATTAGATGACTGCAGCTAGATCACACCCACGCCTACCTTCAGTCAAGAAGGCTAACTTAGCCTTCTCCTACATTTGGGGAGGCTAACTAGAGCACTCCGGGGCTGATATGAGTGTCATTAATGCCCCATATTGCTAACTGATGGTTACAATCAATTAAACAGAGCAGTGAAGGCTCCCTCCTTCATTAAATTGATTATTTATTGATTATTTAATGAACTGGAGTCAACGGAGGCACCTCCAACCACTTCTGATGTTCAGTTACACTTCAGTTAACCTCATTGGGGTTCATTGGAGTCATTGGGGTTTGTTGGTTGGCTTGCTATGACATGTGTATGACCTACTTTCAGTTAGACTCAGTCATTTATTGCACTCTGACTTTAGTTAGGGCTCAGTTGAGTAAATTAGGGTTTTTATCAGTGGTTAACTGGAGTGTTGACTATGGATTACATTCAGTTAAGCTAGACTCACTCATTCAATTCAAATGACCTCCTTGGGAATTTGAATTGCTTTGTTATTCATGCTTGCAGCATGATCTTATATTGTACTACTCATTCTTTGTGTGGATATACAGTGCGGCTACTCATTTTGTAGCCCTATTACACCATTTTCATGACTTATTGTTATTAATCTTTGATGAGACTCGTGTTTAGTCCCTATATTACTGTGACAGATTAATCTGGTATCAGAGCTCATGGCGGGATGAAGCTCATATCTCTCAAAAACAAGGTTTTTGATAGATCTCGCATGAAAATTGAGCTATAGTTCAAAAATCCAGCACTGCACCAGAAGCCAAGGATTACCACTTAATACCCCAAGTAAAGAACTTGTTGATCAGGCTTTCTTGATTGACTATGATGGGTGTGATGAAATCCTAAAATGTGCAGGCTATCTGACCTTACATTGCCCCTTTTGTTGTGATTTTCAGGTTTTTGACAGGTGAAAGCATTCGCTCCAGCAGATTTAGATGGCTTCTTCCATATATCTTTTGACTCTGTTCAATTTCCACTCATGGAAAGGAGATATGGAGATCCATATATGCTCCAGATGGCTCTATAGGGTCACCATGGACACTAAAGAAGAGCCCAGTTTTGCAATAGACAAGTCCAGATTCTTGAACAAGAAGGATGAAGCATTTAGATTCTTGTGCCTCTCTGTTTCCCGGGATCTTCTTTTCCATCTTTCAAGATTGAAGACTCCAAAAAAAATTTGGGACAAATTGGAAGCCCTGTATGGAAAGTAGGATGATTTGAGAGTTTACCAGCTCTAAAATGAATTGATGTCTCTCCAGCCCTCCAATTTTGAGACCTTGAATGACGTTTTCACAAAGTTCAAGCACATTGTCTTACCATTGAAGCAATGCAAAGTGGAGAAAGAGGATGATCAGCTCATCCTCTCCATACTCTCCAAACTTGGAGCTGATTATTTAGTTTTTGTCTCTACATTCTGTGCAGGGAAGCTCACAACTCCTGGATGGAAAATGCCTACACTCAATGCTTTCATTGAGTCCCTAACAAGTGAACATGATAAGCTTGTCCAGATGGGGATCATCAGATCCTCCCATGATCAAGCCCTTCATGTCTCGAGGCCCAAATATCTGAAGGGTAAAGGAAAGCAGCAAAAGAACCCAAAAACTAAATTCGAAGCTCCTAAGCCTAAAGTTGAAAACTAGTAGCATGATGAGTCTTCCGACTCAAAGAAGAACAAAGGGAAAGGGCATCATGGAAAGGAAAAAGTCAAGTGTTCATACTGTGGGAAGGGCTTCCACCCTGAACATGCCTACATGAAGAATAATCTTGATGAAGCTACCTCTCTCCTTGAGAGAAATCACATCAATCTTCCAGAAATATTTCGGAGGAGAGAGCAGCAAGATCGGGAACCAGAGCATGAAAAAGGTCATGCCCTCATGGGAAGCACTTTGAAGTCCAAAGCACTCTTGATTGATTCTGGAGATTTGAACCACATGATGTCTAAAAGAGACTCCTTTTCATCCTTGGAGACCGGAAAATCCATCCCCATCCACATGGTAGATGACTCCACCATCATTTCAGAAGGACAAGGTATGGTTGATCTTGAGAATGGCTATTTTTCAAATGTTTTGTATGTACCGTCTTTGGCATCAAATATCCTTAGTGTCTATCAGATGACACATATAGGAGTGCCTAAGATAGTATCTTTCAACCCAAATGATGTTGAGATAACGGAACTTGCAGCCGGTAAACTCATTGCTAAAGGCCTTGCAAACCATCATGCAAAAGCCTATGAGTTCTCCCACTTTGTGGTGGATGCAAAGCCCACCACTCTGCTAACTCATGGAAATGAAGTTAGTAGGATGTGGCATGAAAGGTTTGGCCATCTAAATTTCAAATATTTGCAGCAATTATAGAAAAACTCCATGGTTGCAAGCCTCTCGATCATCAAGGAAACCATTGGAAATTGCAAGGACTGTGTGGTTGGAAAACACCCTAAGCACAAGTTCGATCGGAGGAAGGCAAACCAAGCTACATGCATATTGGGGATGATACATAATGATATCAGCAGTCCAATGCCTATCACATCCATGAATGGATCAAGGTATATTCTGACTTTTATTGATTATTTTTCAAGGTACACATGGGTCTTCTTTCTCAAAAAGAAGTCTGAAGTATGTGAAAAATTCTCTGAACTGAAGGCCTTGATTGAGAATGCCTCTGGGATTAAGATCAAGATCTTGAGATATGATAATTGTGGGCAGTATGTCAGTAATTAGTTTCTACACGTATTTTCCCAAATTCATATTCAGGTCCAACATTCAATTCCCTACACTCCCCAGCAGAACAGAGTAGCGAAAAGGAGGAATCGGTCTCTCAAGGAGATGACCACCTGTATGTTGGAATCAAAGAAGTTGGCTGAAAATTTGTGGGATGAAGCCATGCATGCTGCAGAATAAATTCAGAACAGGGTGCCACACTCATCCATGAAAGGGAAGACACCTTTCGAAGCATACTTCGGACACAATCCAGATGTGTCGAACCTACGGGTGTTTGGGTCCACAACATGGGCCTGGATTCCACTTGATAAAAGAAGGGCTTTGCAACCGCAATGCATCGAATGTCTATTTATTGGGTATCCTGATGAATCAAAAGGTTTCAAGCTTCTGGATATCAAAACAAAATAGATCATCATTGAAAGGAGTGTCAAGTTCGATGAGCCTCTTCAGGAAGTGGAACTAGTGAAGGAGAAACCTGCTGAATGTCCTTCCTATTCTACTGAATATTTGGATGATGAAATTGGGGGTGATGACCCTGATTTGGATCCTCTTATTTATGATATCAGTGTGCAGCAAACATCAGATGCTGAATCAAAACCTGAAGTACAAAATCATCTTCCCACATGGGCCCGACAGACACTCTCCTCCGCAGGAGATAACATTGGAAATCCAGATGATCCAAGGAAAACCCGGTCTGATTTCCAAAGAGTAGGTATTGTGCTCTCTTGTCCTGATAATTTGCTGTCTGAAAATTGCTATTTGATGATTATTTCAGACCCAAAATACTACTACCATGCTCGGAAGGATCCAAGATGGCAAGTTGCCATGGATGAAGAGATGAATTCTCTTCAGAAAAACACTACTTGGGAGCTAGTTTCTCTTCCTTCGGGAAGGAAATTGGTTCAATGCAAGTGGGTGTTTCAGAACAAGGTTGCTACTGATGGAAGCAACTAAAAATATAAGGCAAGTCTAGTGGAAAAATGTTTCTCTTAGGTCCAAGGTGTGGACTACCATGAGACCTTTGCACCGGTTGCAAAAATGGACTCCATCCGCCTAGTTTTGGCAATTTCGGCTTCTAAGCACTGGGAAGTGCATCATTTGGATTTTAAGTCATCCTTTATGCATGGAGATATTCATGAGGAGATATACATGAAGTATCATTAGGGATACATCTCTGATCCATCTTTGGTTTTTAAGCTAAAGAAGTCACTATACAGGTTAAAACAGACCCCAAGAGAGTGGTATTCCAAGATGGATGCCTTCCTTCTCTCGCAAAACTTCCAAAGGTGTAGATCAGATCCAAATGTGTATTTACAGAAGTCTGATGGTCATTTGATTATTATTGTTTTATATTTTTATGACTTACTGATCACAGGTAGCACAGTTGCTTCTATTTCATCCATCAAAACTGCTCTCCACAATGCCTTTGAAATGAGTGATTTGGGGCTCCTAAAACAATTTTTGGGGATCGAAATTAAGAAAAATTCTGATGGTATAATGGTCACTTAGTCCAAATACATATCATACCTATTAGTCAAGTTTAACATGGCTGAATTTAGGCCTGCACCATTCCCTTTCCTTTCAGGGATCGGCCTTGAAGAAGGAAAAAGCACACCTCCCATGGACTGCACTATCTATCGACAGCTTATTGGTAGCTTGTTGTACTTGACACATTATCGACCTGATATCTATTATTCCATGAATTCTATATCAAGATACATGCATCAGCCTCATGATATTCATTGGAAGGCAGCCAAGAGGATCCTCCAATATATTCAGGGAACCAGGACCTACGGCATTCACTATGTTGCAAACTCCGAGCTAGAGCTAGTTGGATACAAAGATTCTGATTGGGTGGGTGATTTTATTGATCGAAAGTATACTTCTGGATATGTATTCATGTCTAGTGGTGGCCCCATTTTCTGGTCCAGCAAAAAGCAGGTTGCCATAGCATTATCTTCAGCAGAGGTCGAGTATCGAGGAGCGGTGAATGCTTGCATCCAAGCAGTTTGGTTGCAAGGAATTCTTTCAGAGTTTGATCTTGGTAGTACTTTGTCCATTGTCCTCTTTTGTGACAATCAAATTGTTATTAATATATCCATAGATCCAGTTACCAGACAGTGGACCAAGCATGTAGAGATCCTCATGCACTATATCAGGGAGCTAGTGCATGATAGGACCATCATTCTGCAATACTGCCTAATTGATGAGCAGATTGCATACATATTCACCAAGATATTTTTAGAAAATAAGTTCACTTACCTCCGTTCACTGTCGGGGGTGAGTTCATCAAGGTGATTCAGACTACTTTCAGTGTTCAGCTTGAGGGGGGGGCTTCCCATTGGGTTTTCCCTCTTTTCCTCACTTAGTTTGTTTTTTAGCATTGTTTCAGTTTCATCATTGTACAGGGTGACCTATGGCCTTAGTTGTCAGGA